>QVIE01002948.1:0-41439 GCA_013387415.1 Panellus pusillus | reverse complement strand
GGCCGGTAAGGATACGCGACTCTCTGTGCAGGCGAAGGGGAAGAATTTTCTTGGAATAGGTCGGCTTCTATTTCGTCCGGATAGTATGAATGGTAGGGAGGATGATAGGACATGGCGATCAAGCGAGACGCGTAGCGCGTTGTTGGTGGCTGTTTGGACCACTTTTCAACTTCTGATCTACCACCGCGATGGACGCTGCGCCCGTGACACAGAGCGAAAAAGATCTGGAGGAACAGAGGAAGCTCGAGGAATATATCGAAAAGTATCGCTGGTTCATTTCTGTCGTAGAAAAACGCGTTCAATCATCCGCCAGGATCCACTACTCTGATCGATACTCGGACGACCATTTCGAGTACCGTCATGTAATCCTTCCTAAGCAGCTCCTCAGACTCGTTCCAAAAAGTTTTTTCAACGAGGAATCGGGCACCCTCCGCCTGCTTTCCGAGCCAGAGTGGAGAGGCATTGGCATAACACAAAGTCTCGGCTGGGAGCACTATGAGGTGCACGGTACGTGCTATTACGTGCTGGTGATCTTGACACTCTCATGTGTCTGACCGTTTCAGCGCCTGAGCCACATGTGCTGCTATTCCGACGACCGAAGGACTTTGTGCCACCTCCACAGCATGCCGGTAACAAAGCCGCCCGTCGCAAATAGTCGTCGTCCTGTCTCATTGCTGTCGTTGTACCGAGCTTCAATTCATGCCACCCACATCATTATGTTTATTCGCCACACGTCTTCAGAGTCCTGTAGTACTACTATTTCGTCGTCCCTGTTATCAATGTGCAGTTTGGTTGTGTGTACGCGTCGGTTGACCGACCCGTCGCATCAGGTCGAATCTTCGATATCGGGTGTATGTCGCAATCTGGTGTGCTTACGCCCTACCAATGCCATGCCATCAATATTCATTTAAAAGGCTCGCGATAGAAGCCTCTTCCTCCTTTTCCTCCTCTATCTGCCATGGCTGCCTGGTTATCTCCTTTTCGCCGCCGGGCTGACCCCGAGAAGCCAAGCGCAGAACCCGAGCTGTTCTCTGAGGGCTCACAGTCGCCCGATCCCGAAAAGGACAGCTTTTCAAAGGAAGAACTGCCCGATGTCAAGTTTGTGGACCGCGCAGAGGTCATCGAGCTGACACCGATGGAGGCATTGCATTGGAATGTCGACGGTGATCAAAGTCCTTTCCCAGAGGTCGCAGCTTGTGTGTCTACGGAGGACGACCCTACACTTGAAGTCAACAGTCAGGGAACTTTTTTTCTTCTGTCTCCTGGCTGACGGGAGACTCAACAGCGTTCAGGATGTGGTTTCTGACCACAGTTTTTGTCATCCTGTTCTCGGGTGTGAACCAGTTCTTCTCGTATGTTGGGGTTACGTATCACTCGTCTTTTATCTATGCTGAACGGTCCGCTGCAGATTGCGATACGTTCGTCCTGTCTATGATCAGCCTCTACATCTTCTGATGTAGCCAACAGCCTAGTCTTAGCTTGGGCTACGTGGTTGCGCAGCTACTTGTTTTTCCAATCGGCAGGGCTTGGGAGCGTCTCCCAACGTGGAGAGTCGGATTCGGTGCCTTCTCCTTCCGCATCAACCCAGGAAGATTCAACATCAAGGAGTGCGTGTTTCCCTTCGTCTCTTTTTTTCACGCTAACTCTATCACGCAGGCACGCTATCATCGTTATCTGTGTCAATCTTACTGCCTCGACTGCTTACGCTATGGGAGGCCTGGTCGCAATGACTAGCGAGCAATTCTGGAACAGAGACTTTGGAGCAGGCTTCGGCGTCTTGTTCATCCTGACGACACAATTCATTGGGTACGCGTCTCCACAATCATATTCTCGTTGTCTCTCAAGCTGCTGTAGTTTCGGTCTCGCAGGTCTCGCACGCCGCTGGATTGTTTACCCAGGTGCTCTCATTTGGCCGTCCACCTTGACATCCACCGTGCTGTTCAGGGCTCTGCACGAGCCTCAGGATGCGACACCCGCCAACGGATGGACTGTGACGCGATATAGATTTTTCTTTTACGTCGTCATAGGCTCTTTCGTGTGGTTCTGGTTCCCGGACTACATCTTCCAAGCTCTGTCGTCGTTTGCATTTGTTACGTGGATCGCGCCGCACAACCAGAAAGTTTGTATTGATCTTCACTTTTATTCTCTCAGCATCTCACTGTCTGTTCCAGGTCAACACAATCTTTGGTAACACACTCGGCCCGCATTATAAACTGGGCTGACTGGATTTTCAGGCATGAACAGTGGTCTCGGACTTATCCCACTTTCTGCGGACTGGACCGTAATAAGCTACGCAGGCGCACCGCTCACTACGCCTTTCTATGTCACGGCAAATTGTTACGCTGCAATTGTCATCTTCTACCTTCTCATTGCCCCGATTCTGTACTATACGGGCGCCTGGTATTCTGACTAGTGAGTCATATACCTGTAAACGCCCATATACCGCGCAGCTTACGAGGATGCGTGCTCTCCAGCCTACCCTTGCTTTCGAGTTCAACGTTCGATAACACAGGCGCCACGGTGAGTAGCTTGAAATAACTTCAGTCGAGATGATGCGATTGTATGCTGCGCGCAGTATAAAATCAGCAAGGTCGTCAACGCTGGTATGCCTCTTGATCACTATCTCAGCCCTTGGATTGACGATGGACTATCTAGATTATACTTTCAACGAAGCAAAATACAAAGCATATTCCCCTATGTTAGCAGTACTTTTCCCGCATCTCATTGGCTCAGAAATGACCGATTGACAGGTATATCACAACGGCGTATTCTATCTCTTATGCTCTCAACTTTGCCGCCATCACCGGTAAGTCTGACTTCCTCTGTACGCAACATCATGCCGATTCGATGACCAAAGCCATCGTGTTCCACACGTATCTTTACAATGGTTCCGAGATCTGGGCCAAGTTCCGCAACGCGCGAGAGGGTGGCGAAGATATACACAAGCGTCTTATGAACAAGTACAAGGATGTTCCCGACTGGTGGTACGGTATCATGGTTCTGATAACTATGGGCTTGGGAATCTTGACGATCCGGTACTTGAAAGAGCGTTCTTCTCCGTTGACTTTTCTAATCGCTAATTTTACAGAAACTGGGGTCAGCACTCATCATTGCATTCGTCTGGCCTCACGGTCTTATTTGCTTCCAGACACACAGCTTCCTGTGTGGGGATTTGTGATCGTTGCTTGGGGTATTGGAATCGTCATGATCATTCCTGAGGGTATTCTCGAGGGCACGACCAACCAGCGCGTCTTCCTTAATATCATCAGTGCGTCGACCGAGTATCTTCTATTCTTTCGCTCATCGTAAGCAGCCGAACTTATCGCTGGATATGCTTGGCCGGGAAAACCGTTGGGTTTCACCTTCTCCTTCTGATCATGCACCAACGCAGCTTCACAGATTTGCGAATATCATGATCAAGATGTATGGGTACAATTCAATCAAGCATGGCCTGGACTTTGCGCAAGACCTCAAGCTGGGCCAGGTTGGTTTCTGTTGACGAAGTTTATCATTTTTCACTAATTCACCCTTTCAGTACATGTTCGTGGTGAGGTCACCTTAGCGCTCCTCACTGTGTTGATCATGTGCTTTAGGAAAGTTAGCCCTCGCGTCTTGTTCTTTGCTCAGGTGTACTCCTCCATCCTCTCATGCATCACGCAAGTCGGAGGTGCTTTCCATTCTTTTTTTTGGCATAGCACATTGTTTATCCGGACTAGTCTTCCGCTGGATGATGGGGCACATAGACGACCTTTGCAGCACAACCAACACTAATCGCTTCACGTCGGTGACTCCTAGCCGTACTCATAATCTGGTCTGACCATCGTCCAGTTGCAATGGGACTCGCGTAGTCTACAACGCCAGTCTAATCTGGGGTACGATCGGACCCCAGCGGTTGTTCCAGAATGGCCAGGTGAGAGTTTTGACTGTGATAAGTGGTGGCGCTAAAACAAGTGGTCGTTCCAGACATATTCACAGACCATGTATTTCTTCCTCATCGGAGTATGTGTGCATCACCTTGCGTTCTCGCTCTCTTCCTCATCGAATCTAGCCGGCCCTTGTGGTTGTGTTCTACTTTTTGTACAAGCGATACCCGAACAGCTGGCTCCGCTACGTGAATCTGCCTATATTGTGAGGCTTTTGTTCTTTAGAGACGTTGCTCTGCTCAACAAAATTCCAGCTTCAATTCCGCCGGGAACATACGTGATTTTTCCTTTAGTTTCTTCTTCTCCAGTTACTAACTCATGTACCAGCCCCCGCGAATACGACACAATATTCCCTCTGGTTCATAACTGGGTTCATATTCAACTATTACATCCGTAAACGAGCCTTTGCGTGGTGGAAGCGGTACAACTGTGCGCATCATTACCATACTTCGGTATCGTTTCTAAAACCCGTACAGATCTTCTTAGTGCCGGTCTCGACACTGGAGTCGCTTTTGCCACCATCATCATATTCTTCGCTCTGTCGTATCAAGGGATCAAGATTGTTTGGTGGGGGAATACCGTGAACTCCACGACGTACGACGGTCAATCCGTACCATGGAAGACGGTACCAACGGGAGGGCATTTCGGGCCAGGAGCGGGGGAGTTTTGAGGCAGCAGACTGGTCAAAATAGAATGGGAAAAGTAGACGAATAAATGGCGATCTAACATTGAGATTAAGACAAGGCCACTGGTCTCGATAGGGTATCGCCATTCTCACAAGGCTCTATAGAACAATTGGACAAAATCTGTTCAATCTGAGTCTTTTGTTTGCGTGTGTCTTTGTGTATCGGCTCGTACCCGGCCCTGACTGCGAAGGTTCATGCTGCAGGGGGTAAGTCGGGCTGCTAATATATTCGCTTCCCGTCTTGCCACGTCTGCCCTTTTCTCCAATCCTCCCTCGACAGTTTTCCGTGCTCAAATGGCTACCATTGCGGACTGGGAACGCGTCAATCCACCTGCCGCTCCCCCCTTCTTGGTTTTTCAAAAAGCATTGCAGAAGTCACCTCAAGACGATAGAGATTACAGAGTAATCCGCTTAGAGAATGGGTTGGAGGCGACACTGGTCCACGATGCCAAGGCAGACAAGGCAGCCGCCAGTTTGGATGTCGCTGTAGGACATCTTCACGATCCCGTACGAACTCACGCGTCTTTGGGACCCGTTTCTTGTCTGATCGATAGCAGGACGATATGCCGGGTCTTGCGCACTTTTGCGAGCACTTGTTATTCATGGTAAGTCCAACCGGCCTTCCGATCGTTCACCGGTGCCATCCGTTTTCTAGGGCACGGAAGAATTCCCCCGCGAGAATGAATATTCGGAGGTTAGCTTCAGAGTCGTGTGGCAGAGTCAGGCTGTTCACTTTTGTACAGTTTCTCGCCAAGAACAACGGTCATTCCAACGCTTACACATCCTCATCCAATACCAACTACCATTTCACCGTGGCCACACCGGCGCTCTCGGGCGCTCTTGCGCGTTTTGCAGGCTTTTTTCACTCCCCCCTCTTTGCCCCATCTTGCACGACACGCGAATTGAATGCCGTCGATTCAGAGCACAAGAAGAATCATCAGTCGGACACGTGGCGGATTTTCCAACTCAGCAAACATCTCAGTGTGGATGGCCACCCCTGGCGTAAATTCGGAAGCGGTCATCGGGAAAGCTTAACGGACGCAGCCAAACAACTCAAGGCGAAAGGACGGTTGGAGACACAGCAGAATGGTCATTTAGTGCCCTCTCCTATTCCATCTCGCCTATCCTCTCCTGCACCTTCTGTGGCATCCACAGATAGTGATGCTGAGGCCGACGGAGGTGCTGTTGGCCGCGAAACTCGGCGGCGGCTCATGGAGTGGTGGTCGAGGGAGTATTGTGCGAGCAGAATGCGCCTGTGCGTTCTCGGCAACCGTGAGCGTTCTGACTCCGATGACGTTTACATCTTAACGCCCTCATAGAATCCCTTGACGAGCTAGCGATCCTCGCCTCTACCCTCTTTTCTGCTATCCCCAATCATTCGATAGACCCGTTACCCATGGTCACCTCCTCGCCGGTAGGGCCCAATGAGTTGGGGTACGTTCAACCTTTCGATTCCTTACCGCTTATCAACTCTACGCCTTAGACCCTTGTAGCTATCCAGACGATCATGACATTTCACGCGCTCGAGATCTCGTTTCCCATTGAGTGGCAAGCCCCGTTCTGGCGTCACAAACCAATGTCCTTCGTCTCGCATTTCGTAGGTCATGAAGGCCCTGGCTCGATCCATTCGTACCTCAAACACAAAGGTTGGATTACCGGTCTCAGTACTGCGCCTCAGACTCCCGCTCGTGGTTTCAGCTCGTTCAAGGTGACCGTGTATCTCACAATAGAGGGCTTCCGTACGTGATAATCCCGCGGATATTTCTATGCCTAACAAACACGGCAGAGAACCACCGCGAGGTTTCGCTTCTCATCTTCAAATTCCTTGCGCTACTACGACAATCGCAGTTCGATGCTTTTCATCAGAGTGAGCTGGTGACACTCTCGGCTACCAAGTTCCGGTTCAAGGAAAAGGGCCGGCCGGACTCCTACGCGACGTGGGTCGCGGAGACCATGACGCAACCCGTCCCACTGGAGCTGATGCTTTCCGCTCAGTCCTTGACGTGGGACTGGGATGGGGATAACCTGCCTGGTGGTGGCGGTGAATCGAAGATCCGCGAGTACCTTAACATCCTACGCCCCCAGAATGCTCGGATCACGCTGATGGCGAAGGGTGCGGAGCACATCAAGCTTGCGCCCAACGCGGTGTGGCAAAAGGAGCCTTGGTACGGGACGGAGTATTATGTCGAGCGGGTGCGCGCCCTATCTCTCAGTATTGGACCCAGCCTGATTTCATTCAGTTCGATGATGCTTTCATCCAACAAGTACGAAGTCCCGACCACTACCATTGCATCTTGCCTGACTTGTACCATAGGCTCAGGGCCCTAACGATATCAAGGGACTCTATTTGCCTGGTCCAGTAAGTTGCTCCAATCAATGATCGCACAAGATTGACTTAGTCCTGTCAGAACGAATTCATTCCCACCAATGTGGAGGTCGACAGGCGCGAAGTGACTGAAGTACGTTGTTCCAAGGCGTGAGGATAGGGTTGACTTTGCCCTTAGCCATTGAAGCGCCCTCATCTCATCCGGGAGACCCCTCTATCTGTTCTTTGGCACAAGAAGGACGACAAATTCTGGGTGCCTAAGGCGCATGTGGTGATTGACCTCCGGAGGTGCGTGAGGGGATCCTCGCCATTCGCATTTACTCAACCTCGATTAGTCCTTTCGGCAATGCGTCGCCTCGCGCAGCGATCATGACGAGGCAAGTCTGAGTAATGTCTGTTGTCATGTTCAATGCTAATACCGTCGTTTGAAGATTGTACTCGGACGTCGTGATCGATGCGCTGACGGAGTTCACGTATGATGCATCCCTTGCGATGCTTGAATTTCATTTCATTCCACATACCAACGGGCTGTATGTCGGGATGGTTGGATTTAACGACAAAATGTCCGTCTTTGTCAAGGCCGTTCTGGTAAAAATCAAGGGCATCATTGTCGATCCCAGTCGGCTAGCCGTGATGAAAGAACAAGTGCTTCTCTTTCACGTTGCACCGTTGACCATTCTGACTTGCAACGCTCTAGGCCAAACGAGATCTGGAGAATTTCTTCCTGGGGCAGTCGTATTCTCTCTCTGACTACTACGGCCGGTATATTCTTGCTCAACAACAATGGACGATTCCGGAGCTTCTGAAAGAGCTGCCTTGTAAGCTATTGCCGCTCCTCCAAAAATGCTATTGACCTAGTGTGATTAGCTGTCACGGCAGAGGATATGCAGCAGCACATCAAACTCCTGCTTTCAGAGGCGCATATGCGGATACTTGTGACGGGCAATATTCACGAGGAGGTGCGGCACCGAGCGCTTCTCTCTGATTGATTTCTCCAACTTCGTCTAGGAGGCGGTCAGAATCGCGGCGATGGCCGAAGAGGGTATAGGCCCCTCGAATCTCACTCCGGGCGAACTGAACGACCGCGCATTGATCCTTCCTCGGGCTTCCAATCATACATGGACGTCCATGATACCCAACCCTAACCAAGCTAACTCAGCACTCACCTACTATCTCCATTTCGGCTCCATCACAGACCAGCATCTCCGGGTCACTTCGTCCCTCCTGATCCAAATTCTGCAAGAGCCCGCATTCAACGTCCTGCGTACTCAGGAGCAGTTGGGATACATAGTATCATGTTCCAGCTGGTTGCTCTCAGGGCAGAGCGAGAAAGGCCTGCGGATCGTGGTGCAGAGCGAAAAGTCACCCGGGTACTTGGAAGACCGGGTCGACGCGTTTTTGGAGGGAATGAAGTCGACAATCGAAGAAATGAGTCCAGAAGACTTCGCAGAACACAAAGACAGTCTGAAGAAGCGGTGGACAGAAGCCGAAAAAAATCTGAGCGAGGAGGCGTCAAGATTTGCGCTCCATGTCACTAATGGACAATGGGATTTCCTGCGGAGTGCGTTGTTCACATCCATGTCACTGCTCGATACTGACAATCGGCGTTCCAGGCGAGAAAGACGCAGAGTTCATCAAAAACGTCACCCAGGAAGATGTCCTAAGACTTTTCCTTTCAGACGTACACCCCGCCTCCCCCACACGAGCAAAGCTTTCAGTCCACATGCGCTCGCAGAAACGTCTCCAGCCGCATGTCAGTATCGCAGCTGCCAAGGCGTTTGTGAACTTGGTTCGCGAGAGAGGTGCCCCGGAAACTACATGGAAGGACGCGCCGAGCAGCGAAGAAACTATTCTGTTGACTGATTTCGGGAAATACTGGAGAGGTGCTCTGGGAGGAAGCCCTGATGGAGCGAGTCTACTCAGCGAACTACCTGGCTTGATGACACAATATCCCGTACCCGGAGAGGGCGAAGATCTCCCTCGGCCGGGCGTGACCTATATAACTGACATAGAGACTTTCAAGAAAGGCCTTCGCGTATCGGTCGATCCGGGACCAATGGAGCGTTGGGAATCTTCTCGTATCTGACTCCGAGGTCCTACTTAGCTCTTGTATATATTCTGTCCCTTCTCTGTAGCGTTAATGGTTCGTATCAATCGCTTAATCTTTCCGCTTGTGCTTTTTCCATCTCTCTGCCAGTTCCGCTTTGAAGTGGGCCTACGACCTTGAATGAGGGGCAAATTACACGACACAGAACGTGCTCACCTTTGATTGATACTTGGTCAGTTCAACAAGGTGCCGATAGAAGTGGTCCGAAACCATTTGAAATAGAACCTGTTGAACTTGTTCGTCGGCTAAGGTCTCGTATTGTTTTTTGCGGACGTAAATGTTCCCGAATGCATCTTGAGGCTCCAAATTGAGCAGATCGATAGAGTGCGCGCATTTAGCGAGTGGGCAGTCCCAGATGAACCGACCGGGAAGAAGTGTCGGTGTTTCGTACATACTGTGGGGTAGTGGAAGGCGGTCAGAATCCGAGTCCGAGTTGGATGTGGTTTCTCCAGGAGTCGAAGGCTCAGAAAATTCCGGGTCGTAGTCCCATCGACGGGGTGGAAGATGCGTGTCATCCTCGAATACATGCGATATGGTCGAGGAGGGGATTTTTTTAACCATCTCAAGGTCGAGCCGTTTTTTCCAAAAGTCAGGTGTCTCTCCGAAGACCGCCAACGCTTTAGCAATGGCCGCGTTGGACTCGTCGTCATTCGGCACTGGACTGCTCTCGTGACTGTAGGTTCGACCCCAGTTCCCGCTTCCTGGAGCAGCTCTCGCAACCCAGACCTTGCGTATAAAATCGCACCAAGCGATGACATCGAGGGGACAGGTTTTATGTGGTAATAAGTAGAATGCTAGAAGCCACTCGGCATGAGCGGCAATGACTCCTCTGATTTCGGCCCTGGAAAGATGACGGAGACGAGGGGGTGTCGGCGTATGTTCGATGTCATCCGGGAATATGACGGAGTGAGACAAGCTCTCGCCTTTGTGCTTTCTCAAATACGCCTGGACCAAAACGTCGAGGTTTACGCCATTTTCGGGCAGCCGATACTGAGGGATTTGGGTGATTTCTTTGATCAATGCAACCAGTTGGTATCGTCGGAGGAATTTACGGCTTAAATCAAAAATCTGACGGTCAATAGAGAGTATTTCGTACGTCCGGCGTCTGCCCATGATTAACAAGGGCGAAATCTTCTGTCTCCGACTTCTCACCTGTCTCGAGAACCCAGCAAAGACTGCCTTCGTAGTCTTTCTCTACGACAAGGTCAATAATCAGATCTCGATATGCAGCATTGGGTCTTACCTGTCATGTACATGGCAGGAACATCTTTCTGGCATTGAATCCAGACCTTGATCTTGAACCCTTTGGTGGACGTTTGAAAGTACAACCCCGTGAGCGTCAAAGGAGTCCTTTGGTGGCTCCCGCGCACATTCCGAGCCCACTCTTCATCCCTCTGATACAGATCTTCCATCAAGCACTTGAAGCCGGCGCCAGAAAGCCATTCGAGTTTCTCAATTACGAGCACACCTAAGAAGAGGACCGGATTCGAAGCCACGGTAGGAGCGGCCAAATATTGCTCCGAAGTGTCCAAGCTGGAGACGATTGTAATTGAGAAAAAGTTAGACTCGGTAAAGTTGCCTACGGACCCGATGAAACGTTCATTCTGAACCAGTCTCAGTCGCCGAAGTCGAGGCAAATCTTTTCCTTTGGGAACAAAGGCTGTATTGAGAAGAAAACTATCAGGATACGGCCCAAATGGCTCGTCCAGTAAGTTCCTGATTGAGTAGCTCATTACAACACGGACAAATAAAGGTATATTAATAGGTTCGGAACAAGCCCCGTTCTAGCTTCGGCCGACAACCATCACGCACCAAACACCGACCAAATAGCCTTCGCTTCCCCCAGCCGGAACTGCGCGGGCTTGTTCCGAACCTAGGTCCCTCCTACTTGTATGGAATACCTGAAGCATAAGCACATCAGCATAGTCCAGACAGACATCGCCAAAACGCACCATTCTGAAGCTGTAGATAAAACGCGATAAGCCAGACACCACAATACATGTGAAAATCTTACTCGTTGGAACTCATCATAAGCGGTACTGCGGACGTTCTCGTGTGCGTTGCGGATCACACTCATCATCCACTCGGCAGCTTGTCGTTCATTCAATCCGAGGGCGTATCGGTCTCGGAGCCTCTTGATCGTTGGTTCGCCCTTGAACGAGGGTAAGCCGGTGTCGAGCATCAGTTGAACAGTGCTGATAAGTTGTTCTGCGTGAGGCCGAATGGCAAGGAAAGCTTTCACAGTCAGATTTTGGAACAATTGATATCCCTGCGAGTGCCGGCCGCCCATGAGCAAAACCATCTCGTGGTTCAGCTTGAAGGAATGTGGCTCAAACTTGACACCCTGGTCCAGATGTCAAAGATCTTAGTAACAGCTGAGATACAGAAAAGCTCACTCCTGGACGTGATCACAGCAGAACAAAGGATAAGAACATCTTCCAGACAAAGCCGAGAATGGACTCATCTATGTCAAACAAGAAACCAAAATCTGTAGTAGAGAAAATCAGGGGATATATGGCTTGCACGGAAATAACAGGGCACACCGATGTGAACGATATGACCTTCGCCGTCGATCATGATGTTGCCATTATGCCGATCTTTGATCTGGAGGATGTAGCAGGCTACAGAGTACGCGGCCATTGATTGAATGAAATTTAATCGAGCTTGCTGGAAGGCGATCGTATCCTCCCCGCCGTACCTGGCCACGAAAAAGTCAAGCAGATCATTAACTTTGGCGCGTCCCATTTCATCCCGAGATGTCGCGTTCGGCACAACATCGATGACCCCGCACTGAGTCTTGAGTCAGATAAGGTATACACGGAGAGGTCAAAGACTGACACCGGGAGCTGTAGCGGTAACTCGGTATGGATAGAGGTACAAGGTCAACCCAACGCTCGTGAAGATGCTTTTGAACATTGCAATGACTTGGAGCGCCAGAACATCTTGTCGACAATCGTCACCGACTTTGAAGATAGCTTGCTGCCAGACATCGGATTGAACACGAGTTTGGACGGTGTCGTCACCGAGCGACTCGGGATTTTCGTCCAAGACAATCAGATCTTTCCTGACTTTGAATGTCGCCATGAACGGTGCCTTCGGAAGGGTATCAGCGTTAGGAAGATCGGAGTGAATTGATTGACCTTTGCATGGCTCTGCAAAGGCCTTCCAGACTTCTGATCGATGTCAACCACTATCCCATCGGGGTTGCTCGGTAAGTAGACCCCAACATCAACGACAATTTTAGCCATTTCCTCGTCGATTTTGGCCTGGGACTTCGTTTGTTTCCTATGTATGAGGTTGATCCAAGAAACAGACCTTTTTTTCAGGCTTCGTTTTCTTGATGAACGGCTTGAGTTTACCGGAAATGGACGTTACTTCATTGAAGAATCCAAACTCCCTGTCGTAGAATTCACGAGCCTCGCCGGATAATGAAGCCACGACTGTCTCTGTCATCTTGTCAAGGGCAGGTTTCATGGAATCCTCCTGAATGCGCCGTCAAAAGAGCAAGCGATGAAAGGAAAGTGGAACTCACGATGTCGGCAGCGTCATCTTTGTAACAATTGGCTTTCATATTCCAGATGATTTGGTGGCAGAACAGTTGTGAGATCTTCGCCGTCTCAAAAATGAAGCGAGCCACATAACCTGCAACTGGTTTCATGAAAGATAGCGAAATGCAACAGAACGGTTACCAAGATCATCATAGCGGAGAGCCTGTACGACCTGCGGCACAAAAAAGAAGGTCAATCCGACGGGATGTTGTTCCAAAACCCTGTGTGCGTATTGCAGAATCACTGGGTCGTTCTTAAATCGCCGTTCAAAGAAAGTGTTGGCAATGACAGGAGGGACAGGTGCCCATAGGAGAAGATGCTGGGGAGAAAATCAGCGGACGTAAGTCGGAAACACAGAGCAGTCAACCTTCAAATCCCGACGATCCATTCCATCGCCTAACAAGAACGGAAGAGCTTCAGGTATGTCCAAGACATCCCGCGACGATGATCGAACAAGTTTTGTTACTTCGTTGCGGACAATAACGTAACTTCTGAACCTCTCCGGAAGGTGTACGGCAATGGCTGGTTCAATCTGCCACGATGTACGAACCGTTGCAGCCCACGATGCCTCAAAATTCGCTGTTAAGCATGGGACATTGTTCAGGGAATCAAATAAGACTACCTCCAAGAGGCCGCGCTCGATATGATCTGCCCCGCGTTTGGGATCATTGGTCGGGTTGGCCCATACGGTAAGTCGGTAGATCTCGTTCTCGACAAGCAGCTTGAGAGGGTGATTGAGACTCCGTAGTTTGGCTCCGTATGCTGTGGGAGTTGAGGTCAAAATAGCATAAGATCAATCTATGGCTCACGAGAAGTTTGCGAGGCTGATTGGGCAGGAGATAGACTGGAGATCGCGGGCGACCCTCTGACAGAGTCTGCCTGTAGATACGACAAAAACTCCGACAGAACTCTGACATCCGCATCAACTTGTACGCGGTTTGCACCGTACGACCATCTGGAAACATGATGAATCATTGACTCATGGGAGATGTGTATACCAACTGTGGGCGGACTGCAAACCAAGAGAATGCCGTGCGGTATAGATTGTCCCGTAGGAGGTTTTCGCAATAGGAATCAAGATGAGAACTCTTCAAGGTCTCGAAACCAAAGAGTAGAAACGAAAAGCGAGGTTCACGCGCCAGGGCGTGGGTGCTATCAAACCTGTGCATTAGACGGACTACGCGGGTGTCCAGTAATACACAAACCTCATGGTCTTGCGGGCTCTGGCCGACTGCAGGACGAGATGTTGGATAAGAAACATTACACCAGGTCTGCGATACCTGGCAGCTTGCAAACGACTCAACAACATCTGCAGAACGAGGGCATGAGGGGTGACTAATCGACGAGCATTCTGCAGCCCGCGATCAATGATATCCTTGTCTGTCGGACTGTACTCGGTGGGTTGATAAAATGGGTCATGGTAGCTGGAAGGAGGACGATGAGACACAGTCCGAAACGAGTCATGCAGACAACGTCACGCACTTTAGGGAGGTGGAGAAGATCCCTTTCTCCTGCCGAATGGTATCCGACCACGCAGCCAGAACCTCGCCCATGAGGCCAACTTCAATATCGGGTTTCTCCGCAATCACCCAAGTCCAGATCTCAATCCCAGCGGAGACTGCAGTCGGAGTGGACACTTGAAAGGGAAGAGCAACAATGTAGTGGAGCAATTCGTAGTCGCACTGGGATCATGTCCATGAGCATCTTTGATTCGTGTGGAAAAGGTACATACTTTGGGTAATGATATAAGTGTCGCAGCGCATCGGAACAGCAGGCGCTTCAGATCCTGGACGGTTGAGCTGCTGACTTTGTTTTTGACTTCATCCAGCGTTCTTGCCACCTTCGCCTTGAGAGCATGTATCTCTGCCAGAGGAGCGGCTTGTGGCGGAAGCTTCTCGAGCTGGTCGGGACCTGCAATAAATTGATACCAGGAGCTGCCACATAGGAATAAACGTCTTACCTGGCCGACTAGCGAGACGAATGCCGGCAGCTTCGCCGGCAAAGTAGCCTTTTCCGGCAACTTGACTGATCAAAGACCGGGCCCCATCTGTCTTCCACTTGGAAAAGTTAGACAAAGAAACTAGGGTCAAGTGTGAGGCGGATGTGCAATAGGGAGGGACGATAATACGAACCTAGCTGACGCTGAACCGGCCCAATGGATTTGCCGAACTGCTCGGCAATAGAGGCGCCCAGCTCAGTCCATTCAGCTCCCGTGGACGAATTCCAAGCGAGGTATTTCTGCGTGTTCATGGTGCCATCAGCTCCGGGTCAACCCATTCCGAAAAAAGCCGAACCGACCTGCAGCGTGGATTGCAATTCGACTGGCGCACGACCGAGCGCCAACTCGAACCAATTGTTCGCATTCCGGTGTAGCTGGCCGAGAACCTCGTTGCGCACCACGTAACTATCGGCCAGTTGCAGACTGATGGCGGTCCTACTCGAGTAGAATTCATATGTCGGATTATACTCGTCGATGAACTCGTTTTCACAAGCGCGACGGAGAAGAGTCAGGACCTCTAAGATGGCAAACACCAGGGGTGGATCGCACATGAGCGACGGGAACGAAGTGATCAGCCGGTTCAAGTACTTGGACGCGACGTCCGCGCTTTGGCAATGCGATGCGTGCTGAGAATGAGAAGAGTGCGCAGGTCCGAAGATAGGCACTCGGGGAGCGCCTGCTGTGCTGCCGTGCATTCAGACTGCCAATGCAGCCTCGAATGACCTTCTCTGCGATCGACTCCATGCACGCGCTCAACCCAGGGTGCTTGTTGAGGCTGTCATTGATGAAATACGAAACCAACGACGAGGTCAGTCCTGCGGCAGAGCGCATCGATTCCATATCGTGCATGGTCAGCAGGAAGATGATTTGACCGGACGACAAGGATCGTATGTCACTTGAACGCAGAGAAATGTGTGTAGTGAGACTGGCTTTATGCTTGGATATAATCTTGGTTGATGTCAGCCTCGGATGTAACGGAAAACAATCGCCACGTACGGTGTGCGCGTAATCTTGTCGGATGACAGAGTTATACTCGACGTTACTAGCAATGGAGTCGTGGGACTCTTCCGTGACGGTCGAGGGAGTCTTGGCAGCAATGCGACAAAGTGCAGGGTTCTGCCAATCCATGGCCGAGCCTTCATCGTCATCGGATGTGAATCCAAAGAGAATACAAAGGAACCACATATTTCGGAATAAAGAAGTGATCGCTGGCCCCGCTTTATCTTGAGGGTTGAAGTCTTCATGAGAAAGAAGCGCGTCAATAGGAAGGAGCAACGACGCCAGTTGCTCGATCATATCGTCCGTCTACAAAAGTATCGAATTGAAGATGCCTACAAATGCCGCATTAGAACGTACCTTAACATGGTGGTTTGAGATTTTCAGATTCTGAATGGCGACACCCTTGTCCGCGAACAAGGTTAGAAGTTCCACCAGATATATTTCATAGAGCTCGGGGCGTCGGTCCAATTCCTGCGCGAGTCTAGTTTGTGCAGCCAATACCTAGATGAACGATCAGAAAATAAGCCGCAGCTGGAGCAGAGACAAACCATATTATTAGAAAAGCGGGGGTCATCAGGATTCGCCGCACGATTGATCAACGAGAAAACGCGTATGATATCAACGAATGCACTCTCCGGCGCAGACAACGCCAGGTCGACCAGGTTGTAAGCGATAGCTGCCTCAACGGTCGGCTCCGCAGATCGCAGGCGCTGCAGAAGCATAGAAATTGTGAGTCGAGTCACCTGATTTGGACATCAATAAGTGCAGAAAGAATAAAATCGAACATTAATCACCTCCTCCATCTTGAACTCCAGAGCGAGTCGCGTGACGACGGAGATGGTGGTAATCCCGATGAGCCTCTTTTCCTCATCAGACAGCCCTCCAAGACCAGTTTCAACTGAATGAAGGGTCGCCTGGTCCTGTGAGTTGTATAGAGGGTTGTTCATCATCTGAGAGCTACTGGAGCTGTCGAAGATCTCCTTGCTGGTTGCAGCGATGTAATTCAGAAGGGAATACATATTGGACATAACGAGATCATCCCCGGGAGCAAGCTGCGTGACGTTGAGTCTCGTTGAGCGAAGAAGACGCTATGGGTGCATACTTTGATGCATACAGCAAGGCACTTAGCCGCCGCCGCCAATGGAGGTGGAGCACGGGTTTCAGATGCAAACTCGAACTCGAAAATTGGCAGCGGAGATGTCACAAATTTACGGAGATGAGTGGCCATGGTTGCAGCAATGTCCGGGAAGCTTTGGAAACAACTTTGAACAGAGTCAAGTCAGAAGGACAGGATACATACTTGTGTACGAGACAGTTGGTGGCCTTCAGAGCAGCTTCTTGCACGAGGTTATCGCAGATGGGGGACTGCTCGCTTAGTAAAAGAAATAAACGAGAGTACAATCCCTCGTCGAGCTGTTGGAGGGCTATGGAACAGATCGAAGCAAGTTTCAAGCTTTCAGACATGGTCTCCCAGACGTAAGTGTCCAGGGGTGGCTCGGAGTCCATTTCTTGGATCTGAACGAAAAGATCACCAAAGCATTTCATCGAATACTCGACAGTGAGTTTGAGCGCGATCTTGATCTCTTTGTCCTTGATATCTAGAGCTAATGCCGGATTGCGCATCAGAGAGTTCCAGGCTTTGTTGGCGGCAACTGCCTCATTGACGGGGCCGGATTTGGAAGTTTCCGGTGGGGCTAGCGTCTGCGAGAGTACCGTCCAGTTGGTCTCAAGGACGCAGCAAACAATGAAATAGCCGCTAAGAGGACGTCCACGGGACACGTATCTCGAAACAAACGTCTGAACGAAACGAAGAGTGTCTGCATCTGCTCCTTCTTTCTGGACTATGTCCACAAGCAAGTGGTTCAATCGGTCGACGACTTCGGGAACACAGAGGCCACCCAGGTGCCTTGAAAGCTGGAGCCACTGAGTGATCGTCCACTGGAAAGACGTCGAACTAATGGCACGGTAGAGGCCATGGAGGGCCGGCATTGATTGTGTTAGAATGTCAAGCGCTGATAATAGGTGAGTTGGGCTACGAATAACAAATAGCATATTACACCTACAGCTCCTGGTGTGGATCTTTTCGACAACGCTTGAGATAAACGAGAATATAGCAGTTGTTGCAGCCTCGCTATAATTGCCATGGGAGCTCGAGATTCGGAGCAGAGCGGAAACGGTCGAGTAGACCAGCTGGTCGGGGAGTGCCCATTCTGCGACGCATGAGTATGTGAATGTTGGATATGAGAACGTAACCCCACCTTCCCAGGCGAGGCATTTGTCAAAGTCGATGCACGAGACGTCCTTGAGGACGTCGGTGAGAGCGGGCATAAGAGTATCAATGGCATTGGCAATGTGCGCCTCCGGAAAATTGACGACTAGCTCTCCGAAGGCGATGTTGCAATGCACACGGGACGCAGACTACGCAGGTGCTTAACGGGGTGGACGTGACTCTTTGCAGCGCATGGACACACCATAAAGACTCTCTGCTCTGCTTCGGCTTCATTCTCTCCCGTTGCTTCTTCCGGTTCAGCTCTAGTCTGGACCTTAGAGGTTATAATGTCCTGAGCAAACGCTAGGTCGTCCGGGGCTTCGGATATATTGGACGCGATGTCGGATAAGATGAGCTGGTGTATATTGAGTTCTAGACTTTTGGAGCTGAATTAAAAAGGCCATTCAAGCAAGGAAGGAACCCACCAGTCCATTTCCTGGATTCTCGTGGTGCTGCAGTATGCGTGCGAATGGACTTCCGCTTCCGGAAGGTGTGGTCATCAGTCGCGTCCCGTAACTCCTGTTGATCACCGTGACGGACAGTCACGGACGCGTCTCTCTTCCCATCTATGACTAGGTCGCCCGGTACGTTTCATTCTGTAATGATGACTCGGTCTAAACGTGCATTGAAGTGAAGACGAATAAACGCGCGTCGACGCGCTCCCGAGCTCCTGCAGTCAAGAATCAGGACGACTTTTACGCGATTCAAGACGACGCGCCAGAGGACGAAGACATCGATGTAGATGATGACAGCGAAGATAGGTGTGCCTTTCTCTGCCTTCAAGATGCCCCATCTAATGCAATGATCAGTGTGGACATGCTAAACAAGTTTTTGGCCGAGTACAAAAGTCAGTACGCGTAACATCTCTTATATTTCGTGCCCCCATTTTGCTTCAGAAAGGGAAGCCAAGAAGATCTCGGCGCGTAATGCAGCCTTTCAAACGCAGAAGAAGGCCCTCTTCACAGCGGCGCGCAAGACATCGAAGGATTTAGCCCGTGATGGAACCGCTGCTCTGTGAGCGGTCCTCAGCTCCGACACTGTGATGATTCTCATCATCCTTATCCTTCAGCGAAGAAATGAAGGCCAAGTTGCTTGTACTGAAAGGAAAAGAGGTGTCTGCAGAAAAGTTCAGCGACGAAATCGTGCCATGGTGGCACGGCCTAGAGGTTACCTTTTACTGGCTCCCACGCAACGCGACACTCATATTGAGCCAGAGGGACGTCAAAGCGGTTCTTTCCCTGCATTCCGCTGGTATTGAGGATGTTTCTGCTCGCCGTGCGAAAGTTATTGGTGCTGCGAACCAAATGTGTCGGTGTCATATCGTGCTCGTGTGTCTCCTCTCTCACCGCACTGCTTTTCAGTGAGGTCGAATCCCAGCAGAAGAAGAGAAGGACTCGAAAAGTGTAAAGAAGACGCCAATGCCCAGTTGCATCAAAGTATCCTGGATCAACAGGCGAGTATGAGTTCGCCCCTCGCATAAATCAACTTGAAGTCTAACTGCTCCAGAGAGCCACCGATGCAGCCAATCTCATCAAGGGTTACAAGAACATCTTGGTGTCCATATGACTTATCCCACTGTTTTGCTCGCCGTCTCCCGTTCATTATCGCTCACTACTGTTGTACTTCACCTTTCAATGTTTTCTAGCACGAGGACTTGTAACCCAAGGAAACCCGCAAGCATGCTTTTCTAGTGTGATACAATTGTACATCACGAACCCGAAATATTAATCCTACTGGCCGAACTGCTTAGCTGAACTTGTCGACACACATGAAGGCATGGGCACTCACAAGATCCGCGCCTGATCTCTCCACGGCTGTCCTCGAGTCCTCTGTCCGTGACTTCTTTTCATCAGGTCGCAGGTTCAAGTACTCGGACATGAAAACACGAAGCATTATGTTCCACCGCCGCATGGTCGGCAAATGGAGAGCAGACGCGTCGTCCTGCGAAACGAGCGATTCAGCAGTGCGCAGCACAAGGAAAAGATGCTCATCCTTACGCGGTCTGTATGCCAGACCGAAGGAAAAGGTGAAGTGATCAGATGCAGCACGTCGACACCCTTCTGCAAGAACGGGACATGATCATCTCCGATCCCGCCCAGGTTCACGTCCACCGCCGTTCGCTGGTAAAAGAACGAAGACCACTTTCCCGCCGCCATGCTTTGCTCCTCCCCGTACGCAAACGCCCCGCTGTCCCCCAGCCGCTTTTCGACCGAAACGAGGGCGTCAAAGAGCCACGCCGTGTCGAGGTTGTACGATCGAATCAAGGGATTCTCCGCGCCCAAGAGATCCAGCAGGATGAAATGTTCGATGCCGGATATTTCGGTTGCTTGAGGGCCCATGAGACGCCGCTTGCTGTTGGGCAGAGCATAAGTTGTTGCCCATTTCTCTGCAAGATGTCTGTATGCACAGGTTAGAAGAGATTCAGAAACATGATGCTGTCGGGTATTTACCTTGCCCCGTATATTGAGTCAGTGTTAGTCCACGCGACAAATGCTTCTTCCCCGTCAAAGAAGACGAGTTGGAGAGTCGTATCAGAGACATCCTCATCCTCCTCCATGCCAGCCTCCAGCCGTTGTGCTCGTTCGTTCAGAAGGGGCTCCAGCGCTTCCGCAAGGTCCAGCATCATAGCGCACGGAGCCGCCGAATCTGTCGCGCCGAGAAACTAAAGACATTGGAAGACCAAATCATGCATTCGTAAAAGCCGACGCACATGGTCGTGGGGCTTCGGGAAGTACTTGCTATCGAAATGTGCCGCCAAGATCACGCGTCTCGACGCCTTGGGATCTTTCGTCGCGATGATATTCGTAAATTGCTTGCGCCCATACGGAGTAGTATCGTTGAACGCATCCTCCTCTACGTACCAATTCAAAGCCTCTAGCTTTGTAACTATGTAGTTTCGGACGAGGTATTATTTTCGGTGTCCGCTGGCGGCTTCGCGTAAGAGACTCCGTTCCCAACTGTTCAACATCAGTTTTGCACTCACAGACACGGGGTATCAGTATTTTCGACAGATGGGAAGAAGGATTTCTCGGGTCCAGCTGCTTGAGAGGATCGGGGGAGACACAAGGGTCGAAATGGCGGCAGAAGACAAAGGAATGATGTCCCTTCACCGAGTATTGAACGCTGGAACGTCGGGGACGGCAGCGCGAGCAGCAGCAGCAGCAGCGCGCGGGGCAAGGGGCCCATGTCATGGCCGGTGACACGATTGCAGATCAAAGACCACCATCATGGCCGTATTCGGTCTATGGGTACGGATATTCCTCGCGCCCTCGAGATTTTTGCTGAAGAAATATAATCCAAGGTAATTAACAAGGCCGGGGGCCTGGTGTATCAGCGGAATTTCGCAGGTCGGCCATGTCCAGGCGCGGTCAGCGAATGTCTTACTCACTGGCTGCAGACGGCCTCGCGCAACTCACCTCCAAACGAGTATCTAGTTCTGGCGGGGACCCTACACGGTATCCACGCCATTACAAGCCGGCTTTCGCCCACGGGGTCCAGTTCAGGTGCGCAAGTCATCGAAGGCGAATCATTCAAGATGACCATCCTGCTCACCGCCTCCGGTGCGTGGCCCGTCTCTTCAATGGTGTGGCATTTTCAAGTCCGCTTCTTATCAGGCACGAAATTTGTCGTGTTTAAGTTCCCTGGCCGAACCCAGTCCCGATACCCTCCTGCAGAAAGTCTACGAAATCTATTCTGACGCGGTCATGAAGAACCTTTCCACACGCCAGAGATGCCCATACGGAGCGAAGGCTTCGACACCCGAATCACAGCTCTTATAGCAGCGGATAATCTTTGAATATCGGCACTCCCTCGCAGATGTCAACCACGAGCCCTTGACTCTACCTGGGCCCAGCGGTGCTTGCTCGCGCTCTTTGCGCTACGTAGACATGACCATGTATATCAGGTATCTCTGTATTAATTGAGCCTATATCATATCCTCTACGCGTCTTCCTCGTCGTCCTGGACAGGCGGCAGCGTATTGCCTGCCATACTAACGGGAGTTCCTCTGCATGTGCAAAAGAGGTTTGACCGTCAACCCCATACGCATGTCCATGCGTCCAACAATGACTGGCACAAAGTATAGTAGATCGCTCAAAAGGCCGAGGCAATAGAACATGGCTTCGGCGCGATGCCCACCGCCATACGCCCGGTGTCTGTAGTTGAGTAGCACCTGACAGTACATGCCAACCAACAACAATCCATCGGCGACGGTGTTCAGAAATCGGAGCAGTGGCCTTTCTGGACCATATTCCCCGGGTTGTGCTGCAGGCACCGTGCTCGCGATCAGCGAAATTTTATCGGGGTCGACAAGATTGTACACAGCGACGTATGCAACCAGGATCTGGGAGAGTGCAAATGAGACGATTGGAAGGCCGAGAAAAGAGTATGGAACAAACCGCGAGTTTCACCCAACAGGATGGACGGCTGTCAAGTCGTTGTGAAGTCCTCTCTCCGTGGCTGGCAGGCGCTCTCCTCACTGTTAGATGCCACCTGTCCCAGCCCAGGTCAATGCGGGCAATGACCTTGCACATCAACAGTGGTATGATCAACATGACGAACGAGACGATCCCATCCCCTTGAATGGCCTCGATTACTGAACTGAGTGTAGTCCCGGCGACCATGAATGCGACAGAAGATGGACTGATACCGACCGTGGACACTTTCGTCCACCAGTAATGGAAGAGTAGCATCACTGAAAAAACCTGACACCCACCTCTGCTCAAAGGATCAGACGGACGACATGAGCACAAAGGGAAAGCGCACGTGAAAAAACTGATTGTTATTCGCCGTCGCGGATGAGCATCGTCGTGAAATCTGTGCCCGATCGCACCATCTGCACACCAGGATAAGAAGCGGACTTTGCAGAGACGGCAAAAGACGTACTCCACAGCTCTACATCATTTTGTTGTGATGCTTTCATCAGCTCGCTGGCATGCGGGTCGACTATATACGGAGAGACAAAGTTATCCGCCCATAGTTGCTTTCCTGGCGATCGCCCTGCGTATGCAATACGCCAGACAACTTCCATGAATTCGTTGTTCTGAATCGCCGTGAGCGAACAGTTGTTTCGGTCCCCAGGTACGGGAATAATATCGAGCGGTCCTGCTGAATGGGCTTTGGTGTCTAGATACGGAGCATAAGCCCACTGTGTCTCAACTCCAGAATCCATGGGGACTTCGAGCTCTATTAGGGTCTCGAAGTTGCCATTGGACTTGTAAGTACGGCGACACATCCTGAGATGTGGTTTAATTCCAGGGATGCCCTGCCCGCACTGCGGAGAGTTATGTGTATGTTGTCGCCGTGGAGATGGAACATGAGGACACACGCACGGAGTGTCTTTTTATTTCGTCGCGCACCGCGTTGTACGCCTTCGCGTTGAAAACCCTGGTTTCACGGACAACGCGAAGCTGAGTTCTGTGTGAAAGTCAGTTCTCATGGTGAACCATAGCGGGCAGATTAACCTGGTAACGACGTAGGGATGATTTTCAACAACCCCATCGTCGGTGCACCGACTCGTCATGTTGTGGAACTCAATGAGCGGGACAGATATCGAGTAGGATTCCAGGGCCAGATCTGCCATAGTCTTTTCTCCTCGTTCCTCTGCGCCCAATGGAAACCTGAAAGATGTTCAGTTCCCATCCTCACGGCTGAGTAGATACTGCAACGTACGGCCACGGTCGAGTAGGCCGTCGCTGAGAGAATACTGAATCAGGCATCCACGAAGAAAAGTTCTTGACATGGCCAATGGACGAGGAGGGAGATGGGATGAGAAAGAAAGTTGCGCGCAAATCCGACTCTGTCAAATTCACAGCAAGTTGAAGTCTTGCAGTCGGAAGCCGGAATTTGACTTCGGCCAGAGCGTGCTTGTCCGAGAGGCGAAGACCGCGGAACACGATGTCAGAGAACAAAGGCTTTTCCAAAACATCTGTGTCGTCGCGCCGGTCTTCGTTCAACTGAGTGAGCACGAGTGAGACTTTCCCAATCCTGCCGCCAAAGTCGTATTCTGAGGGCACCGGCACCTCTTCTACCTGTACCGGCGTACTACTTGCGACCTTGAGTCCCTTGTACTCGCGCTCCTCATCCTCCGGAGCGCGCGCCCACACGGTGACCGCGATGTCGAAGTTCTGGTCGTCAGGTATCAATGGACGGATTACGTCGCCGGGATTGTGCGGGGCCGCGCCATGGTAGTAGAGAGACGCGTGAGGAAAGCGTGCTTCGTGAATAACACGGGCCGCGAACGACACAGTTGCCCAAGTCCCGAGGCAGACTATGGGGACGCAAATGGTCCAACATAGGCATTTGCAGATGGATGCCCTTGGACGGCGTCGACTTGGCCCTGGATCCGGTCCTGATTTCTTTTCCGACATCAAGAGTCCAGCTAGAATGTGCGCCGCGCCATGAAGATGGGTGTCAAGTGCAAGATGGTGATGGTGCAAAATACAAATTATTACAGTTTATTCAATGCTAATAGGCCAACGTTTCTACTATTCCGTCCATGATTCTCACCGCGTCAGGGATATAGAACTTCTCGTATTGCAACGCGACAGGTGTGCTGAAATGTGGTCAGTTTCATGGCGCCAAGCCCAAAGAAAATCGCAATGCATACTCCCAACCAGTAATGCGCTTCACGGGCGCTGCAAGCCTTAAGAAACAGCGCTTCTGCACCTCAGCAGCAATCTCCGCACCGACGCCCGCAGTCATCCCCGCCTCGTGCACGATAACAAGCCGCCCAGTGCGATTCACACTCTCCGTGATCGCCGCCGCGTCCCACGGAAGTATCGAGCGCAGGTCGATGAGCTCGATCTTCGCAGTACGCAGTGCGGCGGGAATGTGCGCCGCGAGCGCAGGCGGGGGGTCGGCGAGCATGTGGAGCGCCGTCTCGCAGTGATACACTGGTGTACCCCACGTTAGCAGCGTCAGGTCCGCGCCCGAGGCGAGGGTCTCTGCCCGCCCGAGCGGAAGCGTGTAGTCGTCGATTGGGACTTGTTCAACGGCGGAGCGGTAGCTAGATATTTTCCGCTGTATAAGTAAGCAATCATGAGGAATAGAGAATACGTATTACAGGATTTTGGGTTCCATGAAGATGACTGGATTGGGGTCTCTAATGGCACTGAGAAGGAGACCTTTCGCTTGAATCGGGGAACGGGGTATCACGATCTTTCCCTTCGTCAGCTCATAGTATGAGTGGTGAGTTGATAAAGCGAACCTTCAAGCCCGAAGCGCCCATGAAAAAGCCTTCGGGTGACTGCGAATGGTATAAACCGCCATGACCGACGGACATGGTGGGGGTGCGAATAGTAAGTCCTCCGACGTTGTATTGCCCACCAGATCGATACCGGATTTTTGCAGCTTCGTTTACTAACTGGTGGAATGTTCATGAGTTCGAGTGGGAGATGGAGAAAACACACCTGATCGAATGCGGGGAATATGTAGTCTGGGGCGCGTAAGATAGCAAATCAAGTGGGGTCGAACTCCACTAACCGGCGAACTGAATCTCGGCAATAGGTGTATGGCCCATGAGCGCCATTCCGATAGCTATGGGAATTCGAATTTGGCGACTGAAACGAGTTGCAGGGGCAGCGGGGGCAGCGTACCGAAGCCAGCGATGCCTGTTCTGTCAGGGGGGTATTGAATACACGCTCTCGTCCTAGCAGTCTCGCTTCAATGGCTGGAACGCGAGTGAAAGTTTTGAGCATACCAAACTCTTCTGCAAGACCCTAGAGATATTAGAGGGACAGTTATAGCATTACCTTGCAGGCCCGGGGCTTACCATGGTGCATCGAAACACGCCGCCAAACGCAATGTCTTCACCAAAGACGACCGCGTTATCATCCTTCATGAGGGCTATGCTATACCGGAGATTAGTAAATTAGCAGTCGGACGAGCATCATATGCGCCTTAGTGCGTCTCGGACTGCTTGGTACACATTCATCTTGCGCGTCTCCCGCCCAATGTTGACAATAGTGCTTGCTGCTTCTTCATCGTTCCAGGATATACCCTGAGTTCTTAGAGACCGTTCACGAGTGGTGCGCAGAAATTTTGAGCTAGCTACTGAAGGCAAATGGCCCCCTGCCGTGGTGGTTCCGCTACAGATGAATTACGGCGCTGCAAGACGGCGTTGGTGACCCGAGACGCTAGGCTTGGAATGTTTCTTGCAGGGAGCATGGGGCTGAAGCTAGAGCTATGGCAGCCAAGATCCGGCGGCATTCAGAATCAAAAGTGTATATGGATAGAGTGTGAGTTGATCTCAGCGCTCATGGAGAACGAGTCCACCTTCGTTGCTCCCGAGGGCGTGTACACCGTCACGGAGGAGCACAGGCCTTCTGTGCTGCCTCACGTAACTTCCGCGTCGCCAACGTTTCCGACCCGCGTTTCTCCAATAATTGTCCGTTTCCCAGCGGGTAAGGCAGCTGGGGGTCCGGGATTGGCCCAGTTGCTTAGCGGCAACAAGGAATCCCGCAAGGACAAGCCAGAGAAGCAGCCCAAGGACGACGGCGTCAGTCTTTCTAGTAGCGACACGCCAGACGAGGATACCCTAGTCGAACCCTCGGCGCCTCGTGAGCATACCCTCTTCGCCGGGCCTTCCGCGGTAGGCAAGAAGAAGCCCCTTCGGCCTAAGCACAACATACGGACCACCTCTTCGACATTTATCACCCGCGTACAGAATGCCGAATCTTCCTCTCGGTCTCTGCACTCCAAGCAGGGAGATGTTACTTTCTTATTTTATAACGTGGCCAAAAGCTTTCTGTGGATTGAAGCCGGTTCCAAGGCGAAAGTGCGATGAGTCCCTACTCTGTTGTCTTTTGCTCTTACACGCGACCCAGGAGCCGTTGGCCCGGATAACATTTTCCGCATACCCAACTTGCCATGATGTGAACATCCTGACGTCTTCCTCCGACCATCTCGCCGTTATTATAGGGTTCAGCACCGGCGATCTCGTTTGGCTAGGTCAATCGAACGCAGAAGTTTCTAACTTGCATATTCACCGCTGCCTTCAGATCCTATAAGCGCGCGTTACAGCCGTTTGAATAAACAGGCATGCATACTCCCCGGCTTACTCTTGTGCAAGCTAACTTGTCTGATAGGGAAGCATCACCGGTTCTCCCTGCACCGCTGTCCGATGGGTCCCATCTTCCACCTCATTATTTCTCGTTGCACATGCAGACGGGACGATAATAGTGTACGATATAGAGCGCGAAGACGGGAGTTTTACTCCCCAGGACCCCGCTCGACCCAATGTCGATACGCCTTCGGAGTCTCCGAAGGAGTGGGATCCCATTGACAGTATATTTGTCACGAACCCGTTTCTGGTATCGGTGCTCCGGGCAAGGTGGAAAGGTTGCAAAGAACCCAGTGAGCCATTGGCGCGTCTCCCGCAGGGCCGTTATGGGCAAGGTGATACCTATGATTCCAAGACAGAGGCTGACTTGCTCTGGCAGATTTTGTCTTTTCGCCAGACGTCAAATACGTTGCTGCCATCTCGGAAGATGGGTGTCTTCGAGTGATCGACGCGCTAGCAGAACAGTGACGCCATCCTTGAAGTTTTATTGCCCCCTTCCCTGAATTGTTCCCAGACTCGTCGACTGCTACGCGTCTTACTTTGGTGCATTAACATCTGTTGCTTGGTCACCGGATGGACGATTTATTCTCGTGCGCACTCCTCCTCGGACATGAATCTCACGCTGAATCCTGCTATCTAGACTGGAGGCCAAGATGATCAACTAACGATATTTTCACCTTGGGAGCAGAGAGTCGTCGCTCGCTGCCAGGGCCACTCATCCTTCGTATCCGCTGTTGCTTTCGACGACCTCCGGTGCGACGGCCGAACATACCGATTTGGCAGCGTTGGGGAGGACAACAAACTCATTCTTGTACGTGTCTCGGCCTCATTGTCGTTTCTAGATCTCACGGCTTCACAGTGGGACTTTTCTAGCGGTGCTCTTCACCGGCCAAAGTTCCAAGCGACGCACCAACAACGCGTATCCATGTCATCTACCGTCTCTCTTGCATTCCGGCGTGATCGTTCGACGGTATACCTTCCGACAGGGGACGACAGTCCCTTCCCGAGATACCACCCCGCCCCTCGCGTAATGAGATCGCTGTCGTACAACCGTGTCTCGTGCGTCCTTCGAAACTTCCCCTTCGCCAATTACAAAAATTGATGTACACTGTCGGCACAGATAAAAACCATTGACGGCGACATCCTCACCACTCTAGCGTTCCTCCGCGCTGCATACTTACCTCGACGAAAAATGGATACATTAAATTGTGGATCAGGCCTCTTGCCTTGCGACCGCGGATGAAGCATCGGCATCCTGCGCCAGATGTCGACGTGCTATAGAAGACCTAACTTATTTTTTATGATGCATGGAACTGGAGTCCGTTGTTTACTGCAGTGTATCCTATTTCAGGTGTTGTACAAACACAATACAGTCCCTCAGCACAGTCCGTCCGTGTCTCCGAATGCTACTTACGAACCACCACCGCCCATCTCGTCAAATGTCCGCAGAGAAAAGTGCAGCCTCCCACGCCAGCATCAGCCGTTCTTCTCGCCATCCTCTCACAGTTTGCCGATCGATGAATGCGCTCCTGACTGCGCGATCGTCCTCGAGCTGCCTTGCAGCCGTGTTGAGCATGTTCGCGTACGAGGTTGATTCGTTCGACATCCGTTCGAGCGCCAGGGCGGACGGTCCTGTCGTCAAGAGCTCCAAGATGCGATGCATAGACGCAAGGAGAGGCGTGGACGTGCGAGGTCTGAATTTGACATCCGAGTGTGATGCATGTTTGCGGGGCAAGAAGGGGACGGCGCAGATGGCGAATTGCGGGCTGAGGAACGAGATATGTGTTGCGGGGGTGGTGAAATCAAGGGTCGCAGAGGTGCCTGGAGGGAGCCTAGCTCGGAGCCGACGAAGGAAGGATTCAAGTTGAAAGAAGGGGATGTAGTCGAGATCCAAGTATGCATTCGAGGCGAGGGAGCAAGAGATGGGGTCGAGAGTGATGGATTCTTTGGTGCGAACGCCTCTTGTGCGCGTTTCAGAGCTTCAAGGTTCTGGAGAGATGCCGTTTTAACTGATTGGCGGATGAGCACACATAAGAAAGTAAGATATAGGACGTACGGAAAAATGATTGCATAAGACCCATCGGAGGACAATCCAGTTCCACAGTGTATCCGGACTCAAGGTGATGCACCACTCGTAGACGACAAGCTTCTTGGAAAGCAGCTGAGGCAAGTCTGCGTCGTTTCTGATTTCTATCTCCCCGGAACAAATGGCGTCGATGAAACTGGTCATTGACACAGTGACAGTTTTGGAGCGGGCCGAGGTGGAATAGTCGACTAGACGGATGTACTGATGCGGCCAGGCCACTGAAGTTGGAACGATGACGGCGAAGAGCGCTTGGACGGATGCCAGTGGTTCGTTACGATTTTTCGTAAGGACGCGAAGTAGGAGGGCTACTAGAACGGCGACGACGAGTATCAAAGCGGCTAGAATAACAGAATTGGATTTTGAATCAGTTTGAAGAGAAAGGTGAAAATTGAAGATCCAGTCTGTGAGTTTTGTGGGCCAGGGTGGTGCGTCCATGGTGGGCTGTGATTGTCACGTGGGTGCGTCTGGTGGCAGACTGCCAGTGGTGCCGCTTCAAGTTTACTTATACTTAGAAGTTAGACGCCCTTTAAGCTTCCTGTCGCCTTCCTTCTCTCTCATGGCCGAGGTGCAACTCAACTGGTTACCTACCACAGCCGATCAATATACCGTCGACGTCGCTCTCTCCAAGATCCTCCACTCGGATGACTTCCGATCTTTCGCAAAAGAGGCAGCCGATCCCCTGTATGACTCCGACCTGCCACAGGACTCGCGTCGCAGGTTGATCAATTATAAAATCACACTGAATGAGAGCAGAGTTGGTGCTACTCGCAACGACGGGTCGGGCACTCTAACTCTGCCAAACTCCGAGGCGCGTTCAAAGTTCCTCGACTGGGTCGTTAAACAGAACAACCATGTCTACGTCGAGGGGAGGAAAATCAGAGTTGAGAGGGCTCACACGGGCAAACGTCAAAAGGAGGCTTTACTTCTTTCCAAAACTCCTTACCTCGATCCCGCGATCGAAAGAGAACATCAGTCCAAGTTGTGGTCGCTTCACGAAAGTTTGCGCGTCGATATCGTGCAATTTGGTTTCTATTATCGGGAGTATTCCTCAAAGCCAATTCCGGACAAATGTCCGCCTCCCCTGCGCAAGTATTCCATTGAATGGGAGAAGAAGTACTTCAGTACAGAATCCTCTTCAATGCGTAGCGGCTCCCCTGGCCCACCGAGTGGTGTCGCTTGGTTGAAGTTTGAGTATGATCACAGGGTCATTCGTATCCAGGTCTGTCCCACCTCCTCTGTACGACCGCACCTCATGTGCTATAGCTCGGAGACGAGTCAACCGAATACCTTGGCCACAACATCAATATTACTTTTGCAAGCATATCAAAAATTGCAATAGGTTACGACCCTCAGCCTTGTAAGCTTTCTGGTCAGTCGAGGGCCCCCAGTTGATGGTGCTGCAGACGTGTGCTTCGACACCTCGACCCCTCCTGCGTTGGAGGCGATCGGGTTTCATCGGACGCTCACGGGCCACGATTTCTTTGACAGTGAGAAATCCAAGATGCGCATCGGATCTTTAGAGCCTGGGCACTTGCGGGTGGCCCCATATGCCCAGCAGCTTCGCATCGTTTTGTACAATGATCCCGGTAGGGACATCATCCAAGTATTCAGTGACCTTTGCTTCAAAGCGGGCCTACCCCGGACGATTATTGCCAGGTTCAATCACCCCTTCGTTCTCGAAGCGTCCAAACGTGAGCTGTTCAGCGCCAAGCGCCTACACCAGTTGGACGATCTCTACCGTAGTCTTGACTGGGAGGTTGCGTTCCAGGTGGAAGCCCTACTGCATAATGCCTTGCTCCACACCGAGGAAATCGAAACACTCGTCCCCGAATCCGACAGCTGATTACAGCCAGAGGGAGTCGTGCCGTCGGGCAGTTGCTACTCGAATACCGACGTAACCTCTTCGTAAAATCTCCTCGAGAGAGCCCTGCGGCGTGCTTTGCTAGGGTTGCGCAATCATTCAGACCCCATACCCTTTCGTTGCAGAATGGGGCGTTCAGCTGCTGTCACGTGTGTGTGCCGCCTCTTCCCTCTAAAACGGATTTCTGACTGTTTTGACTGACACTTTAGGACCGTGACGCCGACCAGATTGGTACTGGACGGCCCCTTTCCGATTCAATCGAACCGAATCATACGAAAATATCACAATCACGAAGATCACTTCCTCCGGGTGGATTTCCGAGACGAAGACAAATTGAACTACCGCTGGGATCGCGAGGTCGACGGCTCGCATTTTGTACATGAGCGAGTCGGTGGCATTTTGAAGAATGGACTGACCCTCGGTGGGCGGAGGTTCGAGTTCCTGGCGTATTCGACGTCGGCGCTTAGAGGGCATGCTGTTTGGTTTATGAATCCTTTCAAGGACGAGAATGGGAGAATAGTGACGTCTGAAACCATCAGAAGGGATATCGGGAATTTTGCTGGGACACCGCTGTTGAAATCTCCTTCGAAATACGCGGCGCGACTGGCCCAAGGTACGTCGATTTTCTTTCAAGGACTGCCCGCTGACATTTTCTCCCTTCTCTCCTGCAGCGTTCACTGCGACGGTAATTTCCGATGCGCATAGTACTTGCGAACTCAAACTTGCAGCTAGGATCCCTCAGTCAAGATCAGGCGGGATCAATGGACTGAAGTCCCAGATCTCGTCGTGCCCGGACACGAGAACGATTCCAAATTGCAAAGCAAGTTTGTGCACACAGATGGGGTCGGCACCATATCAAGGCGATTGGCGAAAATGATCTGGGATGCGTTGTGTGAGGCGAGGCATTATACCTGGATTGGTACAATACAACCCAGCGCGGTATGTCGTGAACTCGACCATTCACGTAGCTGAGGACTAAGGTGAATCACAGTTTCAGATCCGCTTTCTAGGCTACAAGGGTGTGGTTTGCGTCGATGAGCAGTTGGATAAGAACGAGGACGGTATCATGATGCGACTGCGACCCTCGATGAAGAAATTCGAGTCGGAGGACGTGACATCCATGTATGCGGAGATCGAAATAGCTATGGCTTTCGAGAAGCCTAACGTGGCATATCTCAACAGGTGCGCTGTTCATTGGTTTCCTTCCGCGCTCGCTCACAGTAGCACAGGCCTTTAGTGATGGCACTGGAGGATAGAGGCGTTCGTCAACATGCTTTCCGGAAGCTCCAAGACATCGCAGTCGAGGCTGCTTACACCATCGACGACTCTTTAGCACAGTTCCGGGCAATCTTGAAAGATCATTCCCTCGGGAACCCCTTCCGCTTGGCATACCTTCTCGAGAAGCTCGAAAACTTCGCAGGTCTTGATTTGCGGCCGAAGCACCGGACGCCTGGGATTGATAATGAGTTTTTAAAGCAGCTGAGGCAGGTGGCGATGAACAGTGTCCTACGGGACATCAAGCACTCTGCCAGGATTCCGATTCCCGATTCGTACCTCCTTTTGGAGTGGCGGATGAAGGGCCGGCGTATAAGAAGGCGGGGTATGCAAATGTTATGAGTTACCGCCTGGCAAGATATACGGTGAGTGTACATCGTAAGGTTCGATTATGTAACATGGTCGGTCTAACGGTTTCACTGTGCTCTAGCTTGCATCCACCGCCGTGGGACGAGGGCCCGTTTGGCTGGAGGGATCGTGTACCATATCTCGGAGTCCAGTAGTGCACCTCGGCGATGGTAAGAGTAGAACAACTGAGCTCGCTGAACAAAGAGTCTCATGACATATCCGGATCCGCGTAGTTCAACGAGTCCAAGCTATTGGCAAGCCCCCGGAAGGCATGCTTTGCCTATTCGCTGGATTGAAGAATGTGGTAGTTCTGCCGTCGCAGATTCTCCGGATGGTATGTATGCATCTTTGCCATTCCGCACCGACCCGAATGTATCGACTCGTGAACTAGAGCCTCGCTCGCTAGCGTCCTGTTTAGGAGGGAGACCTTGATGTATGTAGTCTTTTGATCTCTCCTATATACTTTTCATCTCACAACGCCAGGGGTGATTGAACACTGACCGAACGAGTATCTTCTATCTAACCCGCAACAGAGACTTGTATTCAGTCATTCAGTACTCAAGCTTATTGCCCCCGAATCAAGGTCCATTCATAACTCTGCAGCGGTACTTGCCACTTATGCATGGGGTTCAGAGAAACCAGCGTCGTACGCGGACGGAGAAACGCTAACTCTCGACCGGGATAGCACAGTGGATGACATTTGCGACTTTGTTGTGAACTACATCAATTCCGATGTTTTGGTACGTGCCACTTTACAACTGGAGGCACTCTGAGCGTTTTCCAGGGCCTTCTGTCTGATCGTCTGCTCATTATCGCCGACCAGTCTAAGGTCAAGTCAATGCTCTCGGGGGGCCATTGGATTTTGACATTGTTGACAGGAGGGAATGCGCGACGATAACTGCAAACATCTAGCAGAGCTGTGTTCTAAGGCGGTCGATTACCCGAAACAAGGAATCCCCGTCGACTTGGACAAAGATCGACTGCCTCGGCCGTTGCTTAGGTGCAAGCCGGACTGGCATGCGGCGGAGGTGGTCGATCCCCGTAAGACGGACTATTATCGGTCGGAGAAGGCGCTGGGGGACCTTTATCGAGCGATCCCCTTGGACGAGCCCGAGCTGATTGCATCAGACAAGGCGACCGAGAATGACGCTGTGCTCAGCGACGTCTCATCGAACCCGATCTATGCCACTCTCGCTCCCAAAATCAAGCAGAGCGTTCCGAATTACAACCCACCAGATGGGACTGACCCAGAGACACAGGTGATGTTCCAGAAATACGTCGAAGAGCTGCAGTACATCTCCATAACGCACACATTGACGACGGCACCGGGCATTGGTCTGTTGGAGGCAGAGATGGTGCTGGGCACCATCTTGGCGAAATGTTCGCAGAAACAGTGGCGCAGCGACTGCATCTATCGTATGCGATTTCACGCGCAGAATGTCGTGAGGGATATCAAGAAACAGCTGATGCCAGAAAACTCGGATTCGAAATTGTCGCCAGACAAGCTAGAAGCGGCGCTGAGGAAGGCTTGGGCAGTGTGGGATTTCAGTCTGCGACATGAGAGGAAGTTTGGGGCGAAGAGCTTTGGGCTGATTGGATTGGGGATTGTTTTCGATTGTCTGGAGCAGCTGCCTTTATCGCGATTACCATGATCATTCATTCATGTAAAACAAGGATATAGCGCTCGTTTCTTCCTTCGAATGGCAATCCAGGGGACGGTTATGAAGCAGAGAGTCACTAAAAATATTTCGGGCTACGAAGGAAAGCAACATGCAAATTCAAACAGAATGTGAAGTTACTCAGTAGACTCGGAATCTGTGACTAAGTATGTCAGCCCAAATTAATATTGATGTATGGCAGCTCGAAAGCGCTGAACAGCATCATGGGATAAGTACACTAAGCCCCAGAACAGTGTATTCTACTCCCTGGCACCGGGGCTTCGCACTATTGGGAACGTCACAAAGAAAAGAGGATTGCCGTCATGATTTGTATGGTGATGTTTACGCGTTCTTGTGTACGATATTGAATAAACGCGCTTTGTCACGCGTGACACTCTCTTTCTCATCCTCCTCCCATGGTCAACCTCTCGACAGGAAGCTGCGCAGCTCTGCTTAATGCCGACCCAACAGACACGTCCGTGTTTGAGGCGTCCCATATCCTCCAGCTGCTTTCCGTCAAGCACGTCACCGCCAATGCGACCAGCGCCGTCGACAGATTTCGCATTATCCTCTCCGACGGGGAATACTTCATTCAAGCCATGCTTGCCACACAACTTAATCATCTCTTTCAAGACAACGAGATAGCCAAGAACGCCATTGTCGACGTCACCAGAATGACCTGCAACTTCGTCCAGGACAAGCGGTACGTGGCGATACGCGCCCGACGCGTCAATTGACGATTCTTCTCTAGCCTTTTAATCGTTCTTGCGCTACAGATTGTAGAAAGCGCTTCAAGCAAAATCGGTAACCCCATCGCTTTTCCCCAAGAGGCTTCAGCCAACGACACCCCACCACTTCTGCATCTGTTCAACAGCAGCAGACTTCGAATTCATCGAGTCACCAGACGACATTCACCACACCAGCCCCCCAGGCTGCTCAACGACGCGCAGCTCCGAACGGAAATCGCGGTTCCATTTACCCCATCGAAGGTCTCAGTCCATACCAGAACAATTGGACAATCAAAGCGCGCGTCCTTCAAAAGAGTGAGATGAAGACCTACTCCAACCAGAAGGGCGACGGCCAGCTGTTCAATGTGACTCTCATGGACGACACGGGCGAGATCAGAGCGACAGGCTTCAATCAAGTCGCTACGACCTTGTTCGATAAATTCCAGGAGGGGCATGTCTACTATATCTCAGGCGCGCGCGTCAACATTGCGAAGAAGCAATTTTCGCATCTCAGCAATGAGTATGAGCTCGGTTTGGAGAAGAATACGGTGGTTGAAGAGGTGCGTGCCCCTGTTTTTCTTGCAAGTACCCGAAACTCACTTGGGGAAAGTGTCTTGACACCGACAATGTGCCTTCCATCAAATACAATTTTGTTACTCTTTCGGATCTCGAGAACCAGGCCAAGGACTCAATCTGCGGTAAAGTGTACTAGATGCTCCGCATTTCCTCTAACCTCATGTTCTTGCGGCAGATGTTCTTGGGCTGGTGCAAAACGTTGGAGATCTCGATGAAATCACTTCAAAGACCACCAATCGCAAGGTTACTAAGCGCGAACTTACGCTTGTCGATACCTCGCAGTATTCTGTTCGCTTGACCTTGTGGGCAAGCAAGCAGAACAGTTCAGCTCTCCCGACTCGGTCATCGCCTTCAAGGGCGTCAAAGTCAGTGACTTTGGGGTAAGACTCATCATAAAGTTTTCACGGCATGCTCATCCCGCCCCTTCGCAGGCCGTTCGCTTTCGGTATTCAGCTCGAGTACCACGACTATCAACCCCGACATACCAGAGGCGCACAAACTTCGCGGATGGTACGATGCGCAGGGTAAAAACGCGACGTACAGCGCGCATCAGTCTTCCGGCGGCGGTGGGGTGCTCCGGGCGGTGGCGGCGGCTTTGTGCGGAGCGAGGTCAGGTGTCTAGCCGAAGTCAAGTCGTCCGAGCTCGGGCAAGGCGAGCGTAGCGATTTTTTCTCGACAAGGGCCACAGTCGTGTTCATGAAGCACGATTCGATGTGGTACCCTGCATGTCAGAAGCCGGATTGCAATAAAAAGGTGACGGAGGAAGGGGATGAGTGGCGTTGCGAGAAGTGTAATCAGACCTGGCCGCAGCCGCAATACAGGTATTTTACTTTCCACAGTTCATGCATCCAGGTGCTTATCGGCGTAGGTACATCATGTCGTTGGCCTGCTCCGATTGGTCGGACCAGGCATGGCTGCAGGGCTTCAATGATGTTGGGGAGATGATCTTCAACGGAGAGACGGCGGATCAGCTGCAAGCACTTAAGGTCCATCTACGTCCCAGTTTCTGAACATGCTGCTGATCACCATCACAGTCGACCGACGAGGCCAAGTTCACGGAGAGGGTGCAAGAGGCCACTTGCGAGCAGTTCAACTTTTTCTGCCGTGCGCGGACGGATACGTACAACGTATGTGGCTCCATCCTTCCATTCCTTTCTTGGTTGGTGTTCAACTAGTGCACAGGGTCAACCCCGTGTACGCTATGGTATCTCGCGGGTCCAGAAGTTGAATTACAAGGAAGAGGCGATGTACCTGCGGGATATGTTGTTGAGCCCTTGGGGACAGACGGCGATTTGATGTTCCGACCTCGCTCAGAACGATTGTTGCTCGTACCTCGTATTGGACTACGTGTATATCTTGAGCGGAGCTGCCTGAAGGGCAGCGGAGGCAGCTCTGTTATTCAATTAATTGACATGAACTTGAAAGCTTTCAGTTACGCTCTTTCCCAGGGCTTTACTACCGCTAAGTCGGTCCCCAGACCTCCCTTTGCATTTCAGATTGATTGAATCAAGCTGCGACTCGGAACTGATTTCGGATACGTAGGTATTTATTCGGCCGAATGAAGCCGCATAGCTGCGGATAAATACCAGGCTTATCTGATAAGGCGGCCCCGAAGCATCTAAGCACCCACTGCGCACCATGAAAGCTCCTGGCTACTCGTTGTCGCAGCCTACGCTGCCCACGCTGCCCAAGTTCCCCTTGCGATCCCTCATGCTGCAGAAGAACTGAGCTGGGACAAGGACCCAGATGTCGACGCGACTGGGAATCGAATCTTCACGTCTGCTAGCGAGCTCATGCAGTTGTGGCCTGGTCATGTCATCGTTCAAGGTGCTGTCGCCTTTCTTTACAAAACGCCTCTACCAATTCAAATTCAATCTATTACATTTTGTTCCAGGCCACTCCTTCTCGCCGTCGATCATCCCCGTCGGCACCGTCTTCTACCACGGCCGAGCCGACGCGTCCGTCCCCGCCGTTCCTGAGTGGCTAGCCTTCGACTTTGAACATTCTTACTTCTGTTGAGTGTCCGATTCTTGTTGGGCGTCATTGACTCTGGGCTAATTCAACCTCCAGTCGCGTTCGGCAGCGACCCGCACGTCCTCACTCTCGTCACGAAGAAACCACTCCGGATACTCAATTTCGATGGCATGAGTGCCCATCTATCGACAGAGTCTCAGAGCATCGTCATGTACGGCGAAGTGCGCGAAGGCGGGGGCCACAGAGACCCAAGAGGTACACAGGAGATCGCGAGCTACTCTGTGCGTGGGGGGCAAGAACGGGATCGACGGTTTCATCCGTATGGAGGGCCATTTCGAACTCATCGAATGCGACTTTGCCGACTCGTTCGACCTGGTTTCGGCGCTCAGAGTTATACGCGCAGGACGAAAGAACCAAGGGCGGGGCCGGGGCCGTCGCACTGCCGAGCGCCCCGAAGGCTGGTTGGCTCACTTCCTACCGATTCAGGCAACGAAGTCGACGTTGCTGGAAATGGCACGACCGCGCTCCGGGAGAAACGCGCGTGCGGCCACAGTACAACATGTTTGTCACCTTCTACGACCCGGCGGTGACGAGTCTCGTCGATTCGCGGCGCGGAAAGCCCGCGAGAGCACTTGAAAAAGCTTTCCAAAGCGGATGCACAGATGAAGCTCAAGAGCTCGAAGAGGCTGTTGCGGCACCGTGGGACGAAGGCAGTGGTATCGACTGGGCGAGCCTCCTCCACGTTGTAGTGGAGCGATATGGAGAGCGGCTTGAGGTGCTCGCACACACCCTCTCAGACAGCGCGTTGATGGCGCGTACGACCGCGTTCAAAGCGCGCCAGCAAGTGTTGATCATGCTTGCTCCGCACTTCACTGTGTCAGACACGCCCGGCACGGCTGGAAACGCAAGCAAGCGTGGTTGACGCCCGTCGTTGAACGTTGCGCTTCGACGCTGACCAGCGCCTGCCGACTGCCGGGCTCACCAAGCAAGAGGTGATCCTCCGCGGCGCAGTCGAGGACGTCATGGGCAAATCTGTAGGCGTCTAGCGCGGGTATTTTACCTGGCATATGACATCGAAGACAACCTTCTGAGCGCTTCTAATGTTGTGGACTCCATCCGGGTAGAGGTGAGCGATCTCATGACCTGGTTGGATTGGACACAGGTCTGGGTCAAGTGCAGGCCGGCGTGTTCGACAGAAGTGCGTTTTTTTTCGAAAACTGGGGCGAACGTGCTAAGTTTTGCAACAGGAAATGTGTGTGGCCGAGGTGCAAATCGGAGGAACCCAAAGTGTGTGCGCAGGCCTAATGTGTAGGGACGTAGACATGTAGTTAGGGGTAGACGACAAGAATACACGTGATACGGATCAGCACCTTCAGAGTCGTCCGACCGATCAATTCACCTCAGAGTCGTCTGCCATGAGCACGAAGCCTCCTTCCAGCGAAGACATTCTCGGTCAGAAGGTACGCGCCTTTCTTCAACCCTGTTTTGTCTAAGTTTCTGTCCAGTATGATCGGTGCTGTGCGTCGTTCGAACCGTTCTTGCATTCATTCACCAACTGACCAAGTAGCCGCTAGTGGCCGATTTCCTGGTCAAGGCGTACGTTCTATATTCTGGCATCTTGTCTCTGACTGATTCCATCTCCAGCGGCGTAGGCTTGGTGCCGGGTCGTCCTATCCGTTGTATTATTCAAACGTCCGTCCATTACTTCACCCCGCAAAGACCTCACAACTTTGCTTCACAGGCGCACATGCCAGTGTTTCTGTCGACTGGCTTCGGCGCGGCGCTGCGTACGCAGATTGCGATCGGTCGTTCAATCCTGCACGTATACCGGGGACGAGGATTATCTCCGAGTTGGAGGCAGCGAAAAAGTAATCAAGCATTCCATGTATATTCAACCTGGCGCGCCATCCACTCCGAAATAATAGAGGGCCATATTTCAGCGGATCTGATTTGTCTGACGACGCGACAACTAAACGCACAGGTGTGCTGGGACAAGTGGTGTTTCCGCGTGTTCGCCGTGTTGAGCATGTCATGAGCACCGAAGAAGGCAGACCGTGTGTCTTGCTTGTGCTCACGCATGATGGGTGCTCCTCGGGAGAGTCACAGTCTTCCAAGTTGCTTGCTGCTCCAACTATACATATGTATTGACCCCTTGTTTTCGCGCACTCATACATCAGGCTAGGAAACGCATCACGCAAACTCTCGCATGAGATCCCATTGTAAGCACATTCACTCAAAGGAAGTCATCGTCCTCCGCAATATTGGACGACGCAGGCAATGCATCCTTCGTCATTTTGGATATGCTTGAAGAAGAGGTCTCGAAAAGAAGAGGAACAGGCGGTGGCTGAGAGAGTAGTACCTGAAGAATCCTGCGCGATGTTTACTTTGACAGAAACCCCTCTGGAAGAGACTGAGCCGCGATTCGACGATTCTGCGTGATTCACAATTAATTGTCTACTCTGAATGCCCCTATTGCTACAGTGTGTGCCTTCGCGTGAAGTCCGGAGGGGTTCAATTCCACGCATTGCATGCTCTGAGGGACTAAAGCAGTGGTCATTGCCTGACATTGAAATCACATTGATAGCAGAAGGTAACACAAAGAGCGGTGGTATTTAATAGACAAAAAAGTGTCCCAGTCCTCCAATTATCCTCCCATCTCCGGTCCATCACTAGAATCTCCCCACGCCCCTGGCCCCGCACGTCTATACACACCAAACTTGAGCACCCTACTCGCCCCTTCATTCTTCACGCCCATCTCCAGCCGCCCCGTCGCCCGCTCGTCTTCCACGAGCGGGAACATCTCGCGCCCGTCCTCGGGCGCGGGGCAGTCGCGCGATACAGAGCTGCGACGAGCGCGAGCGGGTCCGTGAGGCGCATCTGCGCGAGGTGGAGCGCACTTGCCGGTGTACGCCCCGGGACCGGATGAGGGGGGCGCGGATCCGGGAGGCGCAGAGGTAGATGCCACCGCGGTGAAGGCATAGGTGTAGAGGAGGTAGAGGTAGACGATGACGGGGCGAGGGGGTAGCGGCCTTGCAATTGGGCTGTGGCGTTTGATGCGATGAGGAGTCCGGTTTGTGTGGCGGTTGGGTGGTCGGAGGTTGAACCGTCGGGCAGGAGTCGATGTCTGCAAGAGAGAAGTGTTCTTGGCTACGTCGAGCATGTCGGTATGAACTGCGAGAGGAGAGCGGAAGGTCCCTCCACCACGGACGACGATCCGTGCAGCCAGATATCTGTCAGACTAGTTGTACCTCAGCGTTTATGGTCAATGAGGGGACGATGACAACAAACATGAGCAGATATGACAGCCCGAGGATCAGAGTCGTGATTATCAGCGCGATGTGAAATGCACGCGAGAAGCGCAGCCTCTTCCGCGATCCGTTCATATATTGACCGGCCTGCCACACGGAGGTGATGTTCGGGGTGGCGAGCACCTTAAGCATGAACGCATATCTGTCCGGGCGAGTTCAAGGATGGAATGATCAAATTAGAGTGTCAAAGCAGGCTATGCCGAATACATTAGCATGGAATAATAGAATAGGACGTGCGGTTCTATTTTGTTGGTTCTAGAGTCGCCGTAATGATTAATAGGGATAGTTGGGGCATTGGTATTGAGTCGCTAGAGGTGAAATTCTTGGATTGACTCAAGACCGACTATTGGCGAAAGCATTTGCCAAGGATGTTTTCATTAATCAAGAACGAAGGTTAGGGATCGAAAACGATCAGATACGTTGTAGTCTTAACAGTAAACTATGCGACTAGGATCGGGCAACCTCAATTATGATGTGTTGCTCGCACCTTACGAAAATCAAAGTCTTTGGGTTCTGGGGGGAGTATGGTCGCAAGGCTGAAACTTAAAGGAATTGACGGAAGGGCACCACCAGGGTAAAACTTTTACTAGTTTGGCGCAGTAACTCTGCACGAACAGCAGCCTGAAAGGGTGAGGTGTTCAAGCCGAGAGCAATCTCGAATTTAAATGCTAGTCTGTGTAATGCAGGCGAGACCTTCAAATTTGTCGG
>QVIE01000671.1:0-24717 GCA_013387415.1 Panellus pusillus | reverse complement strand
TCTAATAGCCTCGCGGCGCTTCTTAAACCACCTCGCGGCGGGCTGTGGAATGAATAAAGAACGGCGGGGCTTCTAAATGAAGAATGGAGGCGGCCGACATATACCAAGAAAAGAAATTTTGAAAGGCTGGACCGACGGAGTTGATGTTCTAATTCTGTCGAAAGGAACTTGGATGCCTGACTCGGTTTTCCGAGTCCCGCCGGCTGAAATGGAAGCTTGGAATGCGCAGTTAAACTGGCGCTACCAAAGCCACGGAAATGGATGGAAGGACTTCTAAAAATTGAGAGGAACTTCTCCATTGAATGATCTTCAGGGCAGTTGAACCGTGTGAAAATGATTTTCAGAAACGGTATCTAGGGCACCCTCGGAGCGGGCCGGGCCTCACTGGCGGCACCGAGGGGCGCTTATCAGCGCAAGATGGAAAATCCCGAAGTCCCTACCTGTATTCGTAACCGCCGGCGGGATGACCGCTGACTGGGGACAGTCAGAATTACAGAAAGGGGGAGATGATAAGCAGTGTACACGAACACTGGTGAAATACGTCTTATTTTTCGATTTCACGAAGTGTTAACTGCCGGGACAAGTGAGGCAGAACAAGGGTACATGTCCGCCCCGGACAGTGTATTGAACCGCAGAAGGTCGCAAGCCGGCAGATTAAACATAAGCGCCGGGCTCTAGGAAACGGCTGACTACCGCGTACTATTGCACCTGAGGTGACCAAGGGAACTACCAGCCCGAAGTACTATGGCTGTAACCAGCGGCTGTTAAGAAAACAGCGCACGGCCCGCGAGCTCTGAAGGATAAGTGCCGGCTGCTTTCAAAAGGCAACCGCCGGCGCTTGAACTCACATATCTACGGAAGTCTGCTATTCGGTGAAATGCGATATGACACCGGTAGTAAGAACAACTGTTAAAGAATAATCGAAGTTGCAATAGAAAGATCAATGAACATGCCGGCGGAAAGATAACTTCTTCCGGGCGGTACGGAAGGAAAGATCACAAGCCGGAGGTTTGATCAAAGAGCTGATCAGACTGCCGCTGCTTCGGAAGGATGAAAAGACTATCTTTGCCAAGTCGGACTTGACTGGCATTAGTAGTCGTTAGTAAAGGAATATTGAAGAAGGCTTGATAGACCAGCAGCGTCAATCTAGCCTTTCAGAAGACTATGGATTGGTATGCGGGAACCGCCGGCAGGTTGAAAACCAACTGCCGGGCCGATTCGGGCTAGTCAGTCATGTGCGATGAAACTGCGGATGACTGAGCGCCAAGCACGCCATTCTCACGAATTATTAGAAATCGCCAAGAACAGCAGAATACCGAAATCCTGATTGGCTGCCGGCACTTTCGCAACATTCGGACATGCCGCCGGTTTTATTCGGACTAGGTGCACGGACCATATTTCCTTTTTAAGATACCAAGTTCAAATTGTATAAAAAGGCGTAGTATTATCATGTACAGTAGTAGACCCCAGCAGAACCTGCCGGAGTAAACTCGAATTGAGTAGAACATACCCGCCGCCTTCCAAAGTACCGGGAGCGGACAATAAAAATTTGATTGTGAATACAACCGAAGTCGAATAAGAATAAGAATCAGAAAGTGAACCTCGAGTTCAATAACAAGAACAAAAAGTGAACTTGAAAGCCGCCGGCAGTCAGAACACCCCGCGAGTTAAAATAGAACCGCCGGGCATTTAACTTGCCGCCAGTTAGAAAAGTCGCTACCTTGAATTTTCTGATACATTCTGAAAACACTTCAGTTTGAACACTACTCTCGAATACTACATTTCCGTAGCCCACGCAGGTTGAAAAGAACCGCCGGGTACTACTCAAACCTTGAAAGCGCCGCCAGTTCCAGACTGCCGCCGCCTGACTATTGAAGTTGGAAACATTGGAATATCATACGCGCTATTGTGATTTTGGAGGACGATACGCCTGTCCTACTACCCCGAACACACCCACGAAGCATTGATTGGAGTTGTGATTTATTTTGAGATTGAGGGATTTTGTTAGCTTGAGCCTTGCTCGCTTTCAATTAGAAACTTAGTCTTCATTTGATTTCACGGCTGCACCTACGTGCACCGTTTCAGCGCATTTTCATGGTACTTCTCCATTCTTATCTTGTACAGCACAATCCGTTCTTCAGAGTCGGGAGGGGTGTAAACCCGACCGGTTTACCAACCCGATCATAGCTTACATACGCAGTCATATATTGTCCTCTACCTTGTACCTCGTCTCTCGTCTCGTCTACTACCAATCATAGCGTGGTTCTGTTGAGCTCGCGTGATAATCCCTTTTAGTGTCTTCTCGCAGGCCAGCGAGTTTCCAATTTTTTGGTTCGAAAAGAGCCAGTGAGCTAGATGAGATACTTACCAAAACAAGTTCAATCCTTGCTACTGCCTTTCTTTTTTATTTTCTCAATGGTAGCAAAAAAGGGACTCGTACTGCCATGCGAAGCACTGGCCCCAAAGCCCAAGTCTTTGTATCCACACGAGACGCTCACGGAAGACATTGACATGTAGCAGACCGCTGCAGATACCTACGGCTACATTGGCTCCGACGTGGCTTCCCTGTGCTCAGAAGCCACCATGCAGCAGATTCGGGAAAAGATGAACCTCATCGACCTCGATGAGGACACCATTGACGCGGAGGTGCTCGACTCGCGCGGCGCCACTATGGACAACTTCCGATTCGTGCTCGGCACGTCCAACCCCTCGGCGCTCCACGAGATGATCGTGGAGGTCCCCATCGTCAAGTGCCATTGCCAACGAGTGCAATGTCAGCTTCAACTCTGTCAAGGTATGCTGCTTTACCCAAGCTCTTCTTGTTCGGCACTGACTTCGATAACCGTAGGGCCTCGAACTGCTCACGATGGTTCGGTGAGTCGGTGGGCAACGTGTGTGACGTCTTCGACGAGGCTGTCGGTGAGGATGACGAGGGCGAGGGTGGCAGCAGCACCGTGCTGGCTGGCATGAGCTCAGGTAACAGTGCTGGGTTCATGGAAGACACTACGGACGACAACTTCTATGCTTAAAAACAAAATGTCGATGTATATAAGAGGGGATCTTCAGTTTTGTTTCTCACTGTGGCTAATGTACAGGCCACGACGAACCAACCGAAGGTTGGCGAGGAGTGGCAGATTTATCATCATTTCTCACATGAACTAAAGGAACAGTAGATTTGTTGTCGTTCGAGCTCAGCGCTCAGCGCTCAGCACCGGCCTTTCTACGGAATTTACAACGCGAGGTCTGTCTAGATAGACTAAGCACTGGCAAGGATCACTACAGATAAATTCCCCGTAGCGAAGCACGGGCACACTGCTAGTATGTTATATGCACAGTTTGCAGTTCACTTCCAGGAATTTCGACATAATCGATTCGACCAAATCAAGGGGCTAAATTTCCCCCGAATCAACGTCCGTCTTCTGATGTCTATTGTCCAAACCGCTGCAAGAAAAAGAGCGGACGTATCCTCGTCCTCCGGTTTATCTTAAGCTTGTCGTTGCCTGCGAGGTATTGGCACCCGAGCGGGGAACTTTGAAAGGAAGTACCAAGTATCGACAACCAGCTACCCGGTGTTAGAAAACGGATCAACAATCAGCAGGACACGGAAAGACACTCACTTTCAACCTCCCCGCCGCCTCCGGTCGATGAAATCATCCACCTGCGCCCATAGGTCATTTACGCCCCGCATCCAGGACCCGTTTTCCGGAAATTTCGAATACAAAGTGTCGAGCGGCAGATACACGATCCGCTCATCACTTTCAGCAAGTTCGTCTGCACAAGTCTTCGCAGAGGCAAAGTGATCCGCAGCGACTGCAAGAGCATGTAGATGTGGCGCGTCGTCGAGGATCGTGTGTACGGGGCGCGGGTCAGGGCTGTGGAGGATAGCGAGGTGGGTTAGGGAAGGGAGGCGGAATATCGAGGGCCAAAGCATCAAATCAGGGCCCCCGGGGTCGGTGGGCGCAAAGAGACGATTGAGCTCGCCGAGCACGAGATGTGTGAGGTTCCTGAACAGCGGTTGATCAAAGTGGAGACTCGGACGAGTGAGGTCGGAAATGAGGAAGAGTCGCGAGGGGTGACAGTGCGCGAGCGAGGGGAGGATCGGTTTTGAATCTAAATCGCCGATGAGGAGAAGATCTTCAACGTTTGTACACGTGCTGAGCACCCTCTCAAGGTCGTCGCAGGTCCAGACGTTCTTAGATCGCTCTCCAAATAACGCCAGCTCGAATGAAATTATTTCGATATTCCGCACCGCTGCTGAAAAGAATTGCGCTCCCTTCGTCTCCGTGCGTTGCAGCATTTGCCGGCCGGACTTGCGATCACTCGAATATATGTCGATTTTGATGGTATGGTAGAGGAAAGGCTCGATCCTGCAACATCGGTTATGAGAGACCTCCGAGCTAAATATCTCTAACTGCCTACCATTCAAGGACACGTTTCGCTACACGTAGCAGATTTGGAATTGTACCAGGGTGGAGGAATGCAGCGGTTTCGAAGATCAAGTGTTCCAGCTCGGGCGGAAAGCTGAAGCTGAAGGCTTGATTCACATCCGGCGCGAGTCGCGCTGAGTCTTGAGCATCCATTGGGCAAAGGGTTATGGGGGAGAAGAGAGAAATGCCCACAGCAACAGATGCTCAGTGGCACTGCCTTGGGGCAGTGTTGAAGCGCCGTGTTCGAAATGATGCCTACGTTGTCTTGAAAAGGGACACGTGCGGAGCTCAATATTCAACGCCGTGGCCAGTTGCGGGTCGTAAAATCGACTAGAGTCAGTGGAGTGCAATGCAAAGATCATCTGGGTATTTATGATTGTAGTAGTAGTCCGTGGTCCGTAACTAGTATGTGAGTGGTACGTACTATGTAATGTATGCGGCACCTCCCCCCGCCACCTGCCACCTGCCCGCCGGCTAGCTCTATCTCTGTATACTGCGATGAATCATGGACCTCCCGCCCTCCGCCTCGTCCGATTTTGATATGAATCATCCTTCTCTTCAGAGCACCGACAACAGACCGACAGCGCCGAGGCCCAGACCTGCGGCAATCCCGCACGCCGTAGCGGTGGCAGACCTGCTCGCCCCGCTCGACCCGGTAGCTTGCGACGAGCCCGCACTGCCGCTCTTCGTTGCAGACCCAGAGGCGGACGCGGAAGACCCATTGGTCGACGTCGTGCCGCTCGTGTCTACGCGGGCAGAAACAAAGATGTGAGGTGCGGGAAGGCCAGAGGAATAAGAAAAGACGTACACTCCTCGAACGAAGGGAACGTGTAATTCGTCTCGGAGTACGGCGTCGTCTTGTTCTGCGCAACCGCGATCGGGACGATGTTCTGGATACCCGCGCACGTCAGCATCTCTAGATAGGGAAGAGAACAGAAGACGAGACGCACGTCAAAGGCTTTCGCGAGGGACGGATACATATCTATCGCCGTCTGCATCGTATAGTTGTTGAGCTCATGCGTCAGGATGATGGCGCCGACAGTGTCGAACGTCCCATTCTGCGCTGCGCTGATGAGATTGTTGTAGTTATTCTGCACCGTCTGCGCGGTGACGCCGTTTTCGCCGACAGCCCAGTCGTTAGAATCGTATTTCCAGATGATCGTCTCAAGGTCAAGCTGCGAGGCAATGTACCGGATGCGGTCGTCCACGTCGCCGAATGGGGGCTGCGTGTGGTTATCAGTATCATGAGACGGAAAGCTGGAAGCATACGCACACGCCAGCACTTTGGGGTTACGCCTGTGACGAGCTTGATAGCTTTCATGGTATACCAGAGTTCGGCAAACGCGCCCTCGTTAGTCGCCGCGGTCATGTAGTGGTGCGACCACGTGTCTGTGGAGGTAGGGCACCGCGTGAACCTCACGCTGCGGGTGAAGATAGAAGGTAGACTCACGAATGCAGATCTCGTGCCCGTCTGTAACGGCGCGCTGCGCCTCGAGAGGCCAGTCCATCACGTTTGAGCCGATGTAAAACATCGCTAGGTGTGGGTGTTAGCGGATTCCGTAAATGGAAGAGATCGACGCACTGGCTTTCTGGTCCTGCGACGTCAAGTAGTCGTAGAAAGCGTTGTGCGAGCAGTTCGGGCCGTCGTCAAAGCCGTAGCCAAGGGTGCGGGGCTGCAACAGGTCAGTACAGATGCAGGAGAAGAAAAATGGTGTGTCGCGCACCTCGGGGACGTTAGCGATATCGCTCGACAGCCCTGACAGCTTGGGCGTGGTGCATTTTCCGTAGGTCCACCAGCAGTCGGGGTCAGAAGCGTTGTAGCTGACGCTCGAGAAGTCGCCTGCTAGCGTGCCCTGGAGAGTGTGCGTGCCAGCTGTCAGCAGTGCTGCAATGGGTGTGAATTTGAATGACGACGCACCTTCGGGCAATGTTAGGGATAGACGAGTTCATGGCGGAGAACTTGGCTAAGCCCTCTGTGTCGTTCGATAGAATCGCCGTCGGGTGCACCCAGATGGTGGGGAATGATGAGAGAGCGTTGGTAACGGCGCTGTAGGAGTACGCGGTACACTCGGCGGAGGGATCTGGCGGGGCCTTCGTCGGCGGTGAAAAGATAAAAGGGGAAAGGGCGCACCTGTGATAGCAGCCTCACCCGCCTCGCTCGTACGGTCTGCACGGACGGCGAGCCCCAGCAATAAGAAGACGGCGGATGTGGATGGACGCATTGTCAATGAGTGGGAGGGGAAAAGGAGCGGAAGGAAAAAAAGGGTACTGTGTTTGTGATTTCTGTGATCGGCGTGTACAAATACCGTCGGGTAAATGGTAGCACGTTGCCAAGTCACTGGATAAGCCTTCCGCCGGTCCGTCTTGTCGCTCCCAAGTCTGCCTCTCCTCTGAAATCATAGAGAATGCTTTTTTGAAGAAATCGTGAGTTTCACAGCTTCGTTCCCCACGGTTGGACTTCCTGTTGAACCATACGTACTAGCAAATTTAAGAGCCACGTGAACACTCCTCGTCGCCGAAACAGAGGTTGAGGTCTACTGTCCACCGACCAGTGTATACAGTTTTCAAATTCGAATGATAAACGAAGCCTTGACAACGACTGATCCTCTTCAGGGATTGAGGTACGCGTTTGCCTCGCCGTGATGGTCTTCCAAATTGATCGCGGAATGTCGATTTTTTAGAGTCTCAGGCTGTGTACTACTCACCGATCCTACGCTCCGACCACCACTGAGACCTTTGAGCGTGGTCTTACTACGCATTCAACAACAATTCATTCAGCGACGGGTGGCCCTGTTCCTTTCGGAGCTGGTCCTTTCGGAGCTGGTCCATTTGCTTGCGAGTTACATCTTTTGGTCCAGTGGTCATGGGCCTCAATCGCTCTCGAGTCTCGCCTCGAAATTCCCATTGGCATGGATTTATATATGAATATCAGAGGCATCACCAGGGTGAGCATCGAAAAGCAAGTTAGTCGCTCATCGGCTGAGCCCGCCAAGAGCGCGCCGCGCGGAATGTCCCCGGCTATGGGTCCGATTTGCCAAGTTTCTTGGGGCTTCATGGCCCTGCACTCGTACCAACGTCAAACAATCCTTGTCAACCTGGCGCCTACGCTCGCCTACGAGCGGCGTTTTACGGCAAAGGCATAAGATGATATTGGTCGTCCTCTGAACACGTCTACATACTGTCTGAACGCGTTTCCGAGTGGAAAACACTCGCTCGACTCGGACCCAGCTCATCGCTCCATATAGTCAGGTTGCCATAATTTTGCTTCCTTTTTTTCCCGCTCCGGCTGCTCGTGCCAAAAACCTGTTTCATGTCTATGTCAAGTACCAGAGCTAAGAACCTGAGACGCAGTTGATTTCGTTTTCGGTGTATCTCGATCTGCCGGTGAACACGAACTAACCGTGATTTCGATGAAAGAGGGTAGGCTTGGGTAGCGCAAGTTGGAGCACGTCTGCTACACACCATGTTATAATATAGCGAGTCGACAGAAGACACCCGTTTGACTCGTTGCAAACCGTGGGCATCTGAAGGGCCTTGACGGGTACGAGCCGTCAAAATGACGGACGTTTTTTGCAACCATCCGGGGCCCGACAGATCATATGGGACGGCAAGACTGACGGGTAACGGCCGTCAATCAATGGCTACGGCTGATGCACTGTAATAAGGACTGACTACGCGCTTCGTTAGGCTTCGTTCTAGAGCTAACCGTTGCCGGACACTGTTGATTAATGCCGTTTCAATCGCCCGGGATATTACTGGGTACATTTGGGCAAATTCATGTTGTACTATATTTGCCGATGTGATGGCATCAAGTCCATCGACGGGCCGTCAAACCGCCAGACAGAGGGGTACGGACGGCATGACGGCCGCTCGTACCCGTTCCATCGAATGTGATCGGGAGAGGGCCTGACGTGACGGCCCTCTCCCCGTAAATGGACGGCCGCAACTCGTTGTTATAGAGAATGCAGGGCAAGAAACCGAGAGAAGAGACGGAAAGAGATCAATTTGGGACCGAAACGGAAATCATCTGACATGATACAAGAGCGAGCTATCCGCCCACAGCATAGCTGTCGGGCACGAATTAGCTGAGAGCTCAAGGAAGTTTCCTCGCGCAGGTTCAGATATTGACCTTTCACCCGTGCCTGAACTATGTCAACTCCGCAAGTCCAGGAGCAGCTGTAAACATAATACCATCGCTTTCGAAATTTCACTTCCTTTGGCTAGACTCGACACCAGTCGGCGACTCGGCGTTCGCTGGCGTGATGATGTACCGGGCATGTCACACGTCCGCCGTATCGGTTTGATCGACTATCGTCAAACCTCAGGCGGGTACTGGTTCGAGTCTATCCTTTGGCTGGCTGGTATTATGCTACATCAATCCCTCGTTGTTAGCTCATCTTCGCTGAAAGATGTTGGGATTGGAAGTAGAAGAGAGGAATGATGATGCCAGCTTGCACGCGGACTTCTTGCCAATTGGCCTAGTTTCTTGAAGCTCGTGCATCTGCGCCCGAGTTAGAATTTATTTGTGAAACAACTGTTTTTGTTGACCGTCGCACCGCCTAATTATTCATGAATTACACAGCATTCCCAAAAAAACGCGTTTTTGAACCGTGGGAACGTATCACGTGGTAAATCGAACTGTCTTGGTTGATGGCCTATTACGATATAAGTAGCCTGTGCACTGTGATGGCGCTGTTTGGTAGTGTTCTCCGAGTACCCGTCACTGCTTCGAACCTCGGGCTTGTGCATGACTATGGCATGAGCCTGCAACCGTTTCAATTTGTGCACATTTTTAAACGGTAAAAATCGTTTTCGTTTCCATTCAATTTGCTGATGATTGAAAATGGTAAACAAGCGGTTCGAATCGCGAGGTAAACTCCGCTGGAAGCAAGGCGCTCATTGCCAAAGGCGTCGAGGTCGTTGCAGGTAACTTATGAGACAATGACTCGATCAGGAAGGCGATCTGCGGGAGCGACGTCGTCTTCGGGATACGGCCCGGATTCGATTCTCTTGGTGACCGAACTCAATTATTCAACAGCAATGGAGCTAATCGCAGCAGAATCAACTTCTTTCTTCTTCCCGATCATACATCGTACAAATTCGAACTAAATCTCTGTAGCGATCAGTGCCAATTTGTAAGTAATCTGCCGTCGACGCCGCCTTCGCCTTCGCCTGGGGGACCAGGAACCGGGTCGTAGAATACATTTCTCAGCGCCACTTTCATCGCGACAAGATTTCCGGGCATGACTTCGGCTCTTGCTGTGACCTGAGGGAGCAGTCATGGTGAGTGCGAACTAGATCCAGGTAGGCTGCTTGACACAAACCATCAGGTTGGCCCCTCCATCATTTTCGAGCACAAAACTTCCACCAGCGACTCCTCTCCCTCGGCCTCTACCTTGTCTACGATTTCCGAGCTGATGATCGTGCCATGGTCGACGAACAGCAATCGGCATTTGACGGCATCAAAATAAATGGCGAGGACGAGGAGTTTATACCAGGGAGGATATAACCCACTGCGCCTCTGACACTCTTGGGGCCTTCAGTGGTAGCCGATTGGTATATCCCAGCGTTTCCGTCCGTCTTTTCTCCAGCTTCAACCATGTCAATGGGTGTCGATTTGTTTCCCCCGCGTTAAACAGGGACTGCCTCCGGCAAGTATCAATTTGCAAGAGTCTTTCTCGGCCATGATGTAGTTGCCCACGGTGAGCCTGACAGTAGTTCCTGTGCATGTGATGAACAATCTGGCTCATTCAGCATTTGAAAATTACCTGAATCTATCCCCTGTCCACTTGGATTTCCAGCAAAGACGTTCTACTCGAGTGACTATTCAACCTCTCGAGAAATCAACTGAAGAACGGAACTAACATTTATCAGGTTCACGGACAATTGAATAGGTTGCCCTCCTGTGCAGAAACACAAGTCAGATCTCCAATGTTTGGCACGTGGGCCACAAACCTGGATTACCAGGTATAAAAGTAGTCGTCAAGGGCATAGGGCACCGAAAGAAACTTTTTGCGTTTGTCTGGCCGCCAGAGGTTACATCGTTATGGTATGTGTTCTAGGTTAATGGCTCGAATGAAACGCGAGGTATATGCTCTGCAAATGGACTTACATCACCGAACGTGACACTCGCACTTCCTCGATAATCTTCTAAATGTTCTCTATCGCGACCTTTGGTAATCGTAATGTCGATGGGATTATTATCGGCGACGATGAGGAATCTGTTGGATACGACTTGTATGAGGGAGGTGTGCACAACACCCCGAATATCCAAATCCTTACGGTACCACCCCACTTTTGAACACCTCAGAGTGCTGTCTACTGAACATGACCGAAGTAAGGGTGAACGTGACGTCGTCGTAGAGGGCATAGCCGGCGAGTGTTTCATCTTTGCGGAACGAGACGCCGGGCGTTGTAGTTTCCACACATGCCCAGTCGGTTTGGTACGATAAGGTTGCAGGTGCAATCACCAGCGAGGCGTACGAGTGGCTCATAGCTTCAGAGAATGGGATCACGACGACATTAGCTGGTGACGAACGCCTTATACGCGCCTTCAGTGGGATTAGTGGGCTCACTCAAGATAAAACATTTGGAGAAGAGCGAGGTTCGGCTTCTTTCCTCACCTCTTTGCTGATCGCTCGCTGGCAGACATCATTCTCCCTGTAAGAAGCACGACAGATAGCTGGCATTCGCTTCCCACACGCAGCCGTTGTCATTTTGATTTCGGCTAACGAATGCAAGTCCAGTTGTGCCCTCCTCGGATTGGCGAATCGCGAATGACGCTTTGTCTATAAAGCCGTCCAGCGATGCGTGGTCACAACCCCGTTTCCTGTCTTGTTCTACTTGAGAATGACAGAGAAATCACTTTCTGAATTGTTTAGACAAGTATAAAGATCCTTTAATTTCTGGTCGGCTCACAATGCGTAATGCAAGAGTTTAGTGGTGGTTTGCATCAGTCGGAATTTGCAACCACCGGGTGGCGTGCACGTTCAAGCGCCTTGACAAGCTAAACCATCAAAAAGGGGATGAATGTCTCTTCTTTTATTCTCAACGAGAATTCTGTGTGTTGTGTATGCCGGCTGTGTTGAAGGAAATTACTTACCAACTCGCCTTCTTCTCTCCGACGAAGGTCACGGGCGCTCCAGTTCGTAAAACTGACAAGACAAATGAACTGATGCTCAAGCCATGAGTCGCTTCACATATGTCAGTTCTTGTTCCCTCATTTCGTTCTGGTACAGACAAACTGATTAAATTCGTGGAGAGAAGCCGGCAGGCGTAAGCCGACTCCAGATTAAATGGAAACCAGTACAATTAGCAACCGCCGGAGTTTTCTTAGTGCCGGATCAGAACTTCTTGCGATGGCAGGCGTCTCGAATTCAACTGACAAAAAGAATGTTCAGATTGGCAGGGTGCTTGTTGCGAATTCAACATCTCAAGTTTCTAGAGGCAGCTCGTCCACATATGAAAGGACCGCGTTGAAACTTCAGTCAACCAGATTCTCTCCTCAGCTCGCACAAAAACACACAGTTTTTTCTCCGCTTGCTAACTCGAAGGTTCTCTCACTGGTTCACTTGTACTTTTTGAAAGTCTCTGACCCGCGTCTCTTTCGCAGACACAATGTCGACCAACATCAAGATCACCATCAACAACAAGATGAGCAGCAGCAACAACGCGGACCCGAAGTTCGACATTCCGTTGGTGACTAGCCCGGCCAAAACCCCGATCATGACCGCGGGCTCCGTATTGGGCGATCCCGACGCGAAAATTGGCAGCCTCGCGTCCGGCAGCGGAGGCATCTATGCCGGGCCCACGAACACTCAGGTCCGCGGCATCGTTGGATACACTCTGCCCGGGGCCAAGACCAACCTCGTCATCTACTTTGACACGAGCAAGTGCCGCCTCGACACGTTTGCGTCGAACATCACGCTCACCACCGAGACTGTGGACACGGTGGCCAGCGACAACAATTCCACGGTCAGGGCAGCTACGTTATGTCTGGCAACGTGTACAACTACACTGTGAGTCTCCTGCCTGCATACGTTGCATTTGATTCCTCAGAGCTAATGTTTTTTGCGCGGTTAGGCCACCGCCGATGCCACTGCCGACGGCGATACCCTCAAGTGCACCGTCACCATCACTGCGTCGAGTTAATTTGCGCGTTGCGCAGCGTTTGTGATCGGAGCGCGATGTATGTCTGCTGAATGTATTCCTCCGAAACTCGATTACGTTTTGTGTACCTGAACACCGAATCGTTGCCGTGCCACTGATACAGTGCGCTCCTGCCGAGTGATTTTGGTGTCCTGCCGACCACGTGCCGACGCTGACTTGCGAATCCGAATGCTCAACACCGTCGATATCTGATCGAAACGCGGCATCGCTAGCTACAAGCCCGCGTTGTAGCCCTTTGAGAGGTTCCCGTTTTTTTCTGACGCCGATTCACGACATTATCGCCCACTCTGCGACATAAAAGTAAAACCAATCATCAGTGCCAGGATTGGGAATGGGATAGGGAAAGTTCCGCTTGCAAAAGGGATCCGGAGGACTCGGAATTGGTCGGCGCGCGTCTGCTGATATATATAACCTTTATGACTCCGCTATTTAACTTGTTACTTATCTTTAGTATCAGGGTGCTCATAAACCATTACTATACAAAATACTTGACGAGACGGTGACTTTTTAGTTCTAGCCAGTTTTTCTCGATACCTCAACTGCGAGGTCGCGCAAACGTTCTCTTGGACTTGGCGCTTGTAAGTATCCACCTGCATCAAGTCATATGATGCATGATGAGCGGGTATGTGCAGTTTAATTAAGAACGTGCCACCACTTCATCTATCCTCTCAATCGCACGTGCACGGATGGATTCCAACGCAAGAGATCTGTTTGTGATTGATTTGAAGCGTGTTGGGTGGCGCTCAGAGCAAGTTTGCTCTATATTTGAATTACAAGCCTCGTTTGGAGGTACCCGTTCGACCCGCGGCACTTGATTCAATTTCTCTCTCTGCAGACTGCTTCATGTTCATACAGGTACGGGGTCTTTTGTTGTTCAAGAATCCGTACCTAGAGTGATTCAAGGGGTGACTATTTATTGGCGTGAAAAGATATCAGGCACTCATGGCGGCGATGTTTGACAGTGGGCGCCGGCGCTCCGCGGAAATCAGATGGAACTTTGACGGATCATCGATCATCAACGCCCCTTGCTCTTGACGACGATGAGTCCCCAGCAAAGCACCCCCTCCAAGTCGCAGGAAACCGCCTTCCGGGGGCTCGAGAACGAGAAAGCCGGAAAGACGGGGTATTTCTGGTCCGAGTCTGGTCAGGCCGACGACGCTGAACACACCGAGCACTCCAAGCTGAGCGGCCTCTTCTCCAAACTCACCGCGAGCTTAAACTCCGCGGGGACGGCGATAAAGTTCCTCACGCACTCGTACGAGGAGGACCCTGCGCTGTCGCCGCATATGAACGAACAGGCGACCCTGCGGAGGAACAATGCGCTCAGCCCTGAGGAGATTGCGTTTCTGAGCGGGCGAGTGGAGAAGATTGCGGCGGACGGCACGTTGCAGGCCTTTCTGGGGCTTGGGGACGACGTAGAGGTAAACCCACTGGATGTTCCCGTGATCGGGCTGGGCGGGAGCGGCGGCGGGATGCGTGCCAACCTCGGGTTCATCACCACCATGATCGCGTTCCAGGAGCTCGGGCTGTGGCCTATGCTTACGTACACCGCGGGTGTCTCCGGCGCGTGCTGGGGTCTCGGTTCGGCGTCCTATTTTTTTTGTTCAACTCACCTTCTGATCAAAGCCCAGCGGCACTATACACGCTCCCGCTCGACCCGCCTCTGACGGCGCCACTCTCCGTGCGGCCCCTTCTCGACCACTTCCGGCGCATCACGGGCACGCACCCCCTTTCTGCGGGCGGGGTGAACACGGTCGCGGCCGCGCAGGGCGGTGTCGAAGCCCTGCTGGGGCCGTTGAAGGAGAAGGAGAAGAACGGGCAGGAGGTTTGCAGTGCGCCTGCCCTCTTTTCTATTATCGAACATCAGTGACAATGCGCACAGTAATCGACCTTTACTCGACCCTCACCTCCTCGTACTTCTGGCTCCTTGGCGCCGGCGAGGGCGAGGGCACCGACGCGAGCCTGAAGAACGGTCGCGTCGAGCCGGCGTCGCTTAAATGGAGCCGCGCGTACATGCATGGCGGGCTCGATAAGGCGATGGAGCCGTGGCCGATGGTGAATCTTCTCGCCTTCCATTCATCACGGAAAACTAAATCCGCCGACGAACAGCTTACAGCAGTCCGCCACGAACGCCCCTGGGCCGACTGGAAGTCGCCCACCGAGCCCTTCGGCGACGCCGACACCGCCAACTCCGCCGAACACGTATCCGCGAACGAGAACAAGAACGCGTGGTGGCAGTGGTTCGAGATGAACCCCGTCGAGGTGGGGTCCGAGGAGCTGGAGGGGTGGGTGCCCACGTGGGGTGCGTGCTTCGTCTCTCTTCTTTGTGGTGGGTTTGACGATGGGCAGCCTTCGGCCGACGCTTCGAGCACGGCCGCTCCACACAGAATCTCGCCGAATACTCCCTCGCGCTCCTCATGGGCCTCGCCACCGCCGCCCCCGCCGCGCCCCTCTCCGCCATCCTGTGCGTCTGCGCCTCCATCCTCTCTCTCTTTCCCCCCGCCTCTGAAACAAACCACTGATGAATGCGCAGCGGCACGATCTGGCGGAACCTCCCCCAGAACGCGCTGGGCTCGATGATGCGCCGCGCGGTGCAGAGCGTGACGCGGGACGTGGGGGATCAGGAGATGGAGCGGGTGGACAATGTGAACCCGGTGCATGCTGGGTGAGTTTTTGTGCTGCGTTCTTGCGTTCTTCGGTCTCGTTTGGGACTTCCGGGTTTGGCCCCGTCTTTCGATTCGATTCGTTCCGTCGTTCCAGTCGGTCGGTCGTTCTCCCGAATCGTTCGACATTCGACCCTTCAAGTCGTTCCATCGTTCGATTTGTTCTCACATTCCGGCCCTTCTCCCGTTCGATTCCCTCTACCTTTCGACTCGTTCCACTTTCCGATTACTTACACTCTTCCTTCCATTCCGCTCCCTCGTCGTCTGTCCAATTCACCTCACGTACATAGGAACCAAGCGAACCCCTTCTTCAACGCACAGAAGGCGCCGCACCGCGGAAACGGGTTCGAGAACGCCCCCAGGCTGCATCTGGTCGATTCGGGCATGGCGAATAATCTGCCGACGCATGTGTTTTTGCATGTACGCTTTGTTCCCTTCCTCTGCTATCTGCGTTTCGAGGACTGACGCTAAGGCGTTGTATTGTTGTAGCCGGCAAGAGACGTCGATCTGATCTTCCTGTACGCCGTCCCCTCTTTTCCAAATCAACAAGATACAAAGACGAATCTAATTACATAATAGCTTCGACGCCTCGTCGGACGTCCAAAAAGGCGCTGCGATAGAGCGCATCAACGAGTACGGCGCGACCAAAGGCCTCGTATTCACCCCGCGCGTCAAGCTGCCCGACCTCGAGCCGCTGCCCGAAGTCGAGTCCACCGATCCGAAGGACAAGGTACTTCACCTCCATCTCCCTCTCTCCAAAGCAGCTAGCTGACGCGGACGCTTTGCGCAGGGCAAAAAAGTACCGAAACAACTCAGCGCCTCCGAGATCGCCACGCGCTTCGAGGGGCGGTACGCGCAGATCCTGGACGGGGTGCCGACGAACGTGGTGCTGGGCCACGAGGGCGTGGTGTACAACGACAAGCACCAGCCGCAGGCGTGGCGGGAGGTTATGTTGGTTTATTTGCCGCTGTTGCCCGTGCGTTCTTTCCGTTCCGTTCCTTCCTTCCTTTCCTCGTTCGAGGAAGGACGCTGATGGTGGATGCAGAATGCGGTGAACGCGACGTACGACCCGTCGACGGCGCCGTTCAGCTCGTCGTACAACCTCGTGTGGACGCCGGACGAGGTGGACTCGATATTCAAGACTGCAGAGGCGAACGTGCGATCCGCTTTCTCCCTCTCCTTTCAATCCTCTGTCTGCTGACAAACCCGCACACCCGCAGGTCCGCGACGGCCTCCCGACGATCCGGCAAGCGGTGCGCGAGGTGTACGAGCGGCGCCGCGCGCTCCGTCTCGCGGGGACGAAGAACCCCGTCGAGGTGGCGCGCGCGAACGTCGCGCGGGGGGACGCGGAGATGGACACGTACGTTGCGGAGAAGCCGGTTAAGGTGGAGGAGGCGGCGAAGCCTGGGGTGAGGCCGTGGATGGAGAGTTAGAGGGTCAGAGGGTGTGTGGAGGTGGAGGGAGAGACCTACAGGTGAGTGGGGATAAGGGACAACGCGTGGACTAGCGGATTGAATTACGGACCAATTGTTTACTTGACGAGCATGGTATTTATACAGTGCTTACTGGAATACAATCTTCCGAGGCTTCAGTGGCCGGTTTTCATAGCCGGGGTGCGTCTTATGAGCTTCTTTAAAAGTTAACCCTTGAAAACATGCCCTTAGTCCGTATCCAGGCCTTTACTTCGGCGGCAAACTGTTTAGACCCTCGACTGCAACACTGAATCTTGGGCTGACGGCGAAAGATCCACAGCAACGTTCGACGTGACAGCAGTCGCTTAGTATAGCATGCTGTAGTTGCGCAGCGCCCACGTTCAAACCTGATTTGACGGCTGGTACATGTCCAAGTTGGATGGTGGGCGCGGCATCCCAGACGCGCGCGGCTGTCTTGCCATGTCTAGAGGCAGCGTCAAACCTCTTCAACGCATGCCGAGTGCCATCTTCGACGTACACTTGATATCAGATGCATCCCGAGTCAAGGTGAGGTATAAATTACTCGACAGGAGCCGCCCACTGGCAACTTCTGGCCATTCTGTTCTCCCTTCATCTCTCATTTTATAAACTGCTAAAATGTTGTACATTTTTGTTTTTGTTTCGACTCTCGCCCTTACGGTTAATGCCAGTACGTTCGATGCATGATTCTCTGGTATTCTTACTTATCATCTTTCTCCAGCCCTGAGGCCACTTCACCAGCGCAACTCGCATCTCGCCCTGCTGGTGCGGCAGACGAACTGCCAGACTCCTTGCAACACACTTTCCTCCACCTTAAGTGTACGTACTCAACCATACTCGTCTCCGTCGAAACTTGATCAGTAGACAGTCTGAGTCCTCAGGCGGCCTCGCCGCGATCTGCAACAATGACGTTCTGAACGACTACGGCGCTTGTTACGGCTGTCAGGTGCAGAACGGCGGCACACCACAAGTGGCGGCGCAGGGTGTCTTGAATGGTGCGTTTCATGCCTTTCCACACTGGCTTTGCTGAACACACTTGCATTGCAGCATTCACAACAACTTGTCAGAAGTCCGGGCATCCGGTAGCGGGCCTCACGATTAACTCGGATGGGACTACTAGTCCTGGTGCAAGTGGCGGGGCGGCATCCGGGGTGCCGACTAATTTGACTGCGCCGACCACGGCGGCTGATACGACAGGCAGCGTTTCCATCGGGGACGCCGCCCCGTCTTCTGGTGATGCGACTGAGCCAAGCGCCACCGTCAACGTCGGGAGTATCGGCCCGAGTTCCATTGCCGATGTCGATCCTGTCTCTGCTACCGCAGCCGCAACTGATAGCCCCGACTCCGGTCCTGCGGGTTCTTCCCTGGTGCCGGGGGCGTCGGGTCTGGCGAGCACATTGGGTGCTGCGGGATCGTACGGTGCTGCGGCTTCCACTGCCGTGTTGCCTTCGGCTGGCGCTTCCGAGTCCGGGTCTTCTCAAGCACCGTCGAATTCTGCACCTGCCTCTGGATCAGGGGGGGCTGCTAATGCTGCCGCGCCCCGCAAATTAGTAGGCTCGATGGAGGCTGTATGCTCTCTGCTTGCAGTAGTTTTGTTCGGCTGTTTAGCGATGTAGATGATTCCTGTCATAATACTTAAGTACATAGTCATTCTTCGGCCTCGGAGTCATCTTCAACATGCCGAGACACCCGGCGTGCCGGCTGATAGCGGCTGGTCAAAGGTTTTGGGACTGCTGCACTGCCGAGGACCGGAAACTTCGAAGGAAACCACGCTATAACAGCCCTTAGACTCCCTGGAGGAGGAGGAGGAGGAGGAGGAGGAGGAGATTTATTATACTCGCGAGGTCCACAACATGAACAACGAGTTTACCAACCACAACTAGGTAGACTACTTTAAGATTTTCACCCTTCCGTAGTTTTCCTGTGTGTGGTTTCAAATTGGTGTTATCCTGTTGTTATGGATACTGCTTAGATAGCAACGAAATAATCAAGTCACTCTACTCTACATCTTCGCGCGGGATCAATCAATCTGATCTGATCTGAGTGCACTGCTTCGGCCACAACCTCGGCCACAGCATCTTCACTCGGACAGAATATTGTAGAAGTTCCGGGAACATAGTAGAATATTCCTAGAGTACCGTATATTAGTGGAGCCTCGCCCACTGTGGAGGCAACTAACTCTTACTTCAATCTACGTAGATTTCCTACCTAAACTCTGTGTGACGTTGACGCTTTGCTCTCGTATCACATTCTCGCTAAACGTAAGTTGACGCCTTTGCTCTCTTAAGACTAGCAGACTAATCCCTCGTCTACGGCACTGTCTAGTCGAGGTATTAGAACATCAGTTCGCGTAGTATCTTCGTGGTTGAATATAGAGGTTCTCGAATTCAACCCTTTACTTAAACATCAATATCGCTCATCCTACCACAATCTTTAACACCTGTGTTGAAGTACTTGAGAATTGTGAATCCGCGATTTGGTGCCGAATATATATAATACGTGCAAAACGCGATTTTGCGAAAAAAAGGAGCGCAATAATAAATGTGCATTTTGACCCTCATAATCTGTCACAAAAGAGGGAAACACTTCGAGTGGTGAAGATAAACTTGTCCTCACATGCAATTTCTATGTACTTACTTAGTGTCCGTTCGCTGAGTACTTGTCTGAATAAGAGCTGGTAAAATATACGTTCAAAATCATCCTCAGAGACTGTAGTGAGCCCGGCGATCACCCATCTCAGTCTCATTCGTGAACGTATCAAGCCTTTGAGCTTTGAGTCTCCGTTGATTCGGTCTAAGCGGGCCGAGTGATGCCCGACGAAGTCAATTCCGAATGATCCGGAAGTGACTGGTGATTCCAGACCGTAGCACAGCCTTGCAACGCCTTCTCTCCCAGTGCGCTCCATCTCGAAACTGGTTTGACATTCGCCAAGATCGGCATGCACGGACCTTAGGTTCCGACAGATTTCCTATCTATATACCCGACTAGCGTAGGACCCAGGCTCTCAGTGGCGCCTGTCGCGGAGGATCCAGATGTGGGCTTTGGGAGGCTTTAGGTTAGGTATGTCTTTCGGGAGGAGCCCTGAGCACTTTTCATCGGTCCAATCGACAGGGAGACCTAAAGACACTCGACTTCGTGCGATGGGGCTTGCCGTCTTTTTCGAACACCAACCTCACACAGCACTGTGCTGCTAATGCAGTGGTTATAAATAAAGCGGCGTAATCTTGCCGTGGACCCAGGTATTTGACGTTCTGCTCGGAAATGGGGCAAGGATAAATAACCATCGTCGGACTCGTAATCCCGCTTTTCTGTTCTCTCCTCCCCGCTTTTTTCCCTGTTGTTGTTTTTCGACATCTTCCGCCATCCACCCGAAATGCGGGCTTCTGCTAGTTCCTCGCAGTCGACGTCGGCGACAATTCTGATTCTCTTGAGCGTCGCCACTGCTGTGGTCGGCCAAGTGACGCGCACGAGCGAGGCGCAGGAGGCGGCCATCTCGAGTACGTCGTTAGCGGCTTGGACAAAACTCTCATCAAATTCACAATGATTACAGACCCGTCCACAGAGTGCCAGGACTATACTTACGAGCCCGTCACAAAGGCACTGTCATCTTTTCCAGAAAGTTGGACATACGCCGCGAACATCCTTCCTGGCGATGCTGCCGGGCACGCTAAGTACGCGTCGTTCAACACGTCGATACCGAATATCAAGCCCAAGGTACCCCCGTATCCTTTGCTTACTCAACAAGAGCGCATCCGCTAACGCGGTGTTAAAGGGCACTTTGACGGTAACACCGCAGGCCTGAACTACCCCGATTCAGACCCAGACTGCTGGTGGACGTATAGCAACTGTGTTACACCCAAGCTGACCGGACTACAACCCGACGTCGCCGACGTCCCTGAGGTACACCTTTTCTCTAATATTTGTCCGAAGCCGACTCCACGCTCTTACAGCCCAAGACCGTTGGGTATGGGTTCGACGACGGCCCCTACTGCGGACACAATGTTTTCTACGATTATTTTGCAGCCCAGAATCAGAAAGCCAGTGCGTCTCTTGCTTACTATTTCCATGTCGAAATGCATTTCATTCGCTGATGCGTCTCTTGCAGCGATGTACTACATTGGCTCGAACGTGATGAGCTACCCGCTCGAAGCTCAGCGTGCCGTCGCGGACGGACATCAGATTTGTGTCCGTAAGTCCATGTTCTCCGGCCACTTTTACGTATCTGGACATGTTTTGTCGCAGACACATGGTCGCATAACTACATGACCGCGACGTCGAACGAGGGCGCATTTGCAGAGCTTTGGTACGCCATGCAGGCAATAAAATTAGTGACTGGGGTGACTCCAACATGTTGGCGTGTTCGTCCTCCATCATCCCTTTATAGTTTTTCCATGCTTATGACCAAGACAGCCGCCGTACGGTGACGTAGACGATCGTATCCGGTACATCGCTACGCATCTCGGCCTCGAGACGGTACTGTGGGAGTACGATTCGAACGATTGGGCGGAGGGGAGCGATGGAGTCACTGCGGAGGATATTCAGAAGAACTACGACGCGTTCATTGCTAAGGCCAACCAGGGCGCGTTTGACACTGTGGGTGACAAGCTGTTCTTAAAGTGCTTTCATGGTGGACTCACGTTCATGACTTCAGGTCGGCGCGATCATTCTCACGCACGAATTGAACAACTTCACGATGCAGATGGCGATTGACAACCACCCGAAGCTTCTCGCAGCCTTCGAGGTGCGCACTTATCCCTGTCTCCGCAACATCTAGTGAGCGTAACTGACCTTAATCACCTCAGCACCTCGTTCCCATAGCAGTTGCGCAGAACAAGACGACACCATACGTCGAGACAAATTATACGATGCCCACGTTCGCTGAATGTACGTCCTTACCCGTTCCTTTCTTTGAAGAAACCCATGTCACCCATGCAGATGTTGCGGGCACGACGGCCACCAACGGCTCCATTCTTACCGCGTCCTTGTCCGCGTCTGCCTCCGCATCGAAAACCGCGCCGACGATCAGCAACTCTGCGACGGCGAGCCAGTCTTCCAGCCAGCAGCAGAACGCGCATAGCGGTGCTGATCCAGCATTTGGGCGCGTCTCATTACCGATATCCCTAGCGGGTGCCGCCACCGTGCTTGCCCTGTTACGGTGTCTGATATTGTGATCCATCGAAACATTGACTGAGGTTTGCATTCTTCACGGACGGACAGACTTTGCAACTGTACATATTTTGTGTATCTCGCACAATGCTTTCATTCATTTCGAATCGTTCGCTATATACCTATATACTACTGTATTCGATGCACACGACAAATTTAATGCACGGGAGATGTGATATGTCTCCTCTCCGGCTGGAAGGCTAAAGTTGTCATGTTGATACCTCGAGCAGGAAAAACGCTACGCCTTCGATTCACTTGACTTAAATATGACTTATGATCAGACTCGGGTCCAGCCCTACTTCCAGAAATGCCTTCTGTAGGAGATGGACAACATAAGGCGTGATTGGGCGCCCCATGATGAAAAGGAGCCCGATATGACTGATATCGGGTCTGATTCGACCCTTCGGGATCACCTTTGGGCCCCGATATCGCCAATATATATCTCGGCCTACGATTCTCAGCTTTTAACAGGTAAAATGTAGTGTCAGAGTGGGCCCACTCATATGTGCACTATTTCAGCCCAGATCCGGCGCCGTTATACCTGAGAAAAGTCACGCAGAAATAGCCCGTTCAGGACGGGCCGTAGTATCTCAAGGATGATGGAGTTGGTTCTGAGCCCTGGTCTCCAACACTTATAACGAGGGCCTTCTGCAAACCTTCTGAGAAGCATGTTGGAAGCATGTTTCCTTTGTTATCAAAGTATTTATAGTAACTGTACACGTAATTAGGAATTTCTTTTGTACTAAGTACGATACTTTGAAGCTAAATAACTATTGCTCCCGCACGCTGCGACCTCTTACCAAAGTTTTACCAGTCTCTGCTGAGAATCATTGCAACCAACTCTCGAGTCTCGACGGATTGTTCGGATGTAGATACTATACAAGCGCCATAATACTACGCTCGAGTGAATTCATTCGTGAAGCAACTCTTTCGTTCACCGTGGCACCGCCCTAAGAAATTATGAATAGGTTGCAGCATTCCCGAATAGAAGGTATAGAATGCGTGGTTGAACTGTGCAACTATTTCTGTTTGGCGATGTCAGAGCCAAGGAAGCCGAAAAATTTGTAGTGTTGTTTTTTCCTTTTCAAATCAACTTCTGAAAGCCTAGATGCATTCATAGCATCCCTATGAACATTTCTACATACCCAAAAATTCTTAGCTGGACATGCCCCTTGCTGTGCGACCATTTCTGTTTGGTGATGTCGGAGCCAAGGAAACCGAAAAACTTGTAGTGTCTTTTTTTCTTTGTCAAACCAACTTCTGAGAGCCTGGATGCTTCCATGGCATCCCTATGAACATTTCTGCCTACTCAGAATTCCTTAGCTAGACATGCCCTTTGCTGTGCGACCATTTCTGTTTGGCAACGTCGGAGCCAAGGAAGCCGAAAAATTTGTAGTGTCTTTTTTTCTTTTTCAAACCAACTTCTGAGAGCCTGGATGCTTCCATAGCATCCCTATGAACATTTCTGCCTACTCAGAATTCCTTAGCTAGACATGCCCTTTGCTGTGCGACCATTTCTGTTTGGCGACGTCAGAGCCAAGGAAGCCAAAAAATTTGTAGTGTCTTTTTGTCTTTTTCAAACCAACTTCTGAGAGCCTGCCCTATGAACATTTCTGCCTACTCAGAATTCCTTAGCTAGACATGCCCCTTGTTGTGCGCCCATTTCTGTTTGGCGAGTTCTGATTTGAGGAAGCCGAAAGATTTGTAGTGTCTTCTTTTCTTTTTCAAACCAACTTCTGAGAGCCTAGAAGCATTCATAGCATCCCTATGAACATTTCTGCCTACTCAGAATTCCTTAGCTAGACATGCCCCTTGTTGTGCGACCATTTCTGTTTGGCGAGTTCTGATTTGAGGAAGCCGAAAGATTTGTAGTGTCTTTTTTTCTTTTTCAAATCAACTTCTGAGAGCCTGGATGCATTCATAGCATCCCTACAAACAATTCCGCCTATTCAGGATTTCTTAGCTAGACATTCCCTTTGCAGTACGAATTTTTCTGTCTACCTGATTCCCGAACAATGTGGTGACATTGTAAGATTGATCTATTACTACGTAGCTGTGCCATATCCTTCACATGATCAATGCTGTGCAGGACCCGGTCATCCACAGCCACATCTGCGGATTTTTATTCGGAGTTTGATTTTGCTTGTAATATGTTGATCATAGTTCCGAACAAAATAAGCAACAAATATCAAGAAGTTTCACATGACCGATGCTGTGCAAGACCCGGTACTTCACAGCCACAACCGCCTATTTCTAATCGGAGATTGACCTTGATCATAATATGTTGATCACAGTTCGGCACAGACAAATAACAATAAATTTCACCTGATCAATGCTGTGCAGGACCCAGTCCTTCACTATGAGGGTCAAAATGCACTTTTATTATTCCGCTCCTTTTTGTTACAAAATCGCATTTTCCGCTCCTTTTATTGTGAAAAATGTCATTTTCCGCTCCTTTCGAAAATAAAAAAGTTGAACAATAAAAGGAGCGCCAACTCGACTTTGGCGCTCCTTTCATTCGGACTTAATCTATTTTTAGACTCAAATTTGGCGCTCCTTTTGAAGTTTGGCGCTCCTTTTATTCGGCTATTTTATTTGACATCGCACCACTTTTTGTTACCAGGTCTGGGGAGCTGCCGGCTGTTGCCGTAATCTCGGCTCTACGGCACCTGTCCTTTTTGAGGCTTTTTCAATCAGTATGCCGCGGCCATCAAGCCGGGACCCCGGCAATCAGTCGGGAGCCTGAACTTGCTCACAAAAAGTAGTTGTGATGTCGGATAAAGTAGCCAAATAAAAGGAGCGCCAAACTTCAAAAGGAGCGCCAACTTTGAGTCTAAAAAT
>QVIE01000887.1:0-44007 GCA_013387415.1 Panellus pusillus | reverse complement strand
GCGGGATCGTTCCGCTATCGCGGTCGGTGCGCGACGCGTTAGTCTGTAGTCGTTCTTGTACAGATACCCCATGATGCGGAATAGATGCTTGTACGTCGTCGCGTCCGGGCGGAGAGGTGGTGTGTGCAAGCTGCATGAGGACGGCGTAGATGGCAAACGCCTTGCGCAGGTCTTTGAGCTGCTTCTGCCGGCTGATGAGCGCGTTGAAGATGACGATGTGCACCGGACGTCCTTCTCCCGCATTACGCCCATGATCCAGTCCACTGCCGCCTGGTCTGAGACCGGCGCGGAGTGAATGGCGCGCGCGTACGGCTCGGATTGGGTGTCGAAGGTGAAGAGGCCGCCAGCGCTGACGTCGTACGACGCGATAGTGTCTACCGCTGCCTCGATCTGCCCCGCCTGCGCCTGGAGGTCAATGAGCTTGAGAATGAGGGCCCGAGAGGGGCGGTAGCCTTCGTCCCCCGCCTCCTCCTTGTAAGAGATGTACAGCCGTGTGAGCTCGGCAGCTGTCTCCGCGGGGATGTTCAGTGCTGCGATGTGCTGGAGAAACTCCATAAAAAAGGTTCGGTGAACGTGTCGTAGGTCAACACGGTCTTGATTCCCTCCAGCTGGTCCGGTCCGGGGCTTGCGAGGCTGACACCACTATTGCGAGGAAGAGTGCGTCGGTGGAGGGCAGGGGGATCACACCGTCCTCAAGCATGTGCCGGTACACCTCCATGGCGTCGTCGAACAACCGCCGCTCAAAGAGAAACTGGATTATATTCTGCGCAAGCAGGGGGCGCGAGGGGATTGGGAGGTTTGGAGAACGGAGGCTGTCGCGAAGCTGGTTGATCCTCTTCCGTTGTGGTTCTCCTTCGCTAACTCGAGAAGTTCCACGAAAGGGCTGACGACATCCACGTTCTTTGCCTGATTTTTCTCCCCGGGCAGAGGAGAGCCTGAGGGGGCTTTACTGGTCTGATCCCATTCTGGCTGGCCAACCGACGATGAATATATGTCGGAATTTGACGAGGTACGGTTCGACGCAGAAATTTCACGGGGCTGAGAGCGATACGCATGCAGTCTCAGCCCACACCCATAAGCCGATGCACGCGTCGAGCGGACAAGGACTCAGAGGGAAAATTGCGAAGTCACGGTGTCGTGCTTTGTCAGCAGTTTCCTCTTTTCGTGGCAGATGTCAATGATCAGAATCACTGTAATCTTCGGACCTCCGGCCTGGGGCCAACTTTGCCGAGCTCCTACCAGCGGCCTTCACTCAGAGGAACCGTGGCGACTCCGAACTGACCTAACTGACCGCTAAAGCTTGGGGTTCTTCAATCTGGCTGGGGTCCCGGACTCGTTCTCCTTGAAGTTGAAGCAATTTTCCCGAAACTCTGGCGCGCTGGTACGCTCAGATTTATCGCCAATGCGCCCTAGGACAATGGCTGACGCTGGCAGAATTGCGCAGCGGCGAGCCGGAATCCTTACAACGTACCGCCGACGCCTCCCTCAGCTCTCAAGGTTGACATCCCTCACGTTGTAATGCATGTCGCCACGCGGCGTATTCCAATCACTTGTGCTTCCCTCGCTATAAATTCTTGTTTTTCCCGCGTTGTCTTCTCACAGGCTGCTCGAAACTGCTAAAGCTTATCGTTGAAGGGCTGCAGGGTCTTGACCATTTTGTGCTGTCTCCCGCTGGAAGCATCGCAAAGCTCTGGTTCTTCGCCAGGCTGCCGTTTTTCGCTTATGAATATCATTATATTTTCTCACAGTCGAACTTCACGATTTTTTCCATTATGTCCATGTGACGCCAGGTCTCCGTGGGCATTTAAAAGGCGTCTGAAGTCTCAGGTACACTCACAGCTCCAACCATGACCTCGTACAGGCTCAGCATACCCGGCGTCCTCGTCTTGCTTGCACTCTGGTTGGCGACGAAGCTGGTTTCATATTTTCGTCGTCGATCTTTCACCACAAAACTCAACGGCCCACCACGGGCGAGCTTCAATTTTTGGATCATCGCTTGACCTCCAACCAGTCGCCAGATCCTTCTGTTGTTTACGAGGAATGGCGGGATCGCTACGGAGCTGTCTACGAAAATCCCACCGCGCTGGGCCGAAAGATCATCACGCTTACGGACCCAAAGGCAGTTCACGCATTTTTACCAATCTGAGCGCGCGTGTATGTGAAGACGGATAACGACAGGATTTTCATCGACAAAATTGTATGCGGCCTTTTCTCTGCAAAGTGTGAATTGAAACCTGGTAAATAGTTTGGCGCGGGGTTCTGTGGCGGAAGGCGAAATGCACAAACGGTACAGCGAAAACTCTCTTCTGTAGCTTTCTTCTGACTACATACTGCTTCAGTCAACGGAAAGCGCTTTCGCCGGCATTTAGCAACGCTGCCATACGTAGACTCACCGAGGTGTTCTTTGATTCGGCATACAAGGTTCGCCTGCGCTTCTCCAGCATCGATATACTGTAAATTTACCGTTCCATGTATCAGCTCAAATCCTTCTGGGATGCGAAGCTCGAATCAACCTCCGACGGCGCTATTATGGAGGTTCAGGAATGGTGGGTCCACGCAGGTTCTCCCGCTTTGATCCGGTTCTCAAGCTCGTATCGGACCTAGGATGAACCGGGTTGCGTGAGCCACTCCTTCCATTAACCGGGTCACCATCTGAATCCTGTTTTTGTTAGTCTCGACAGTATCGGCATTGCGGGATTCTCGCATGATTTCCGCTACATCGAGGGGCAGAAGTCCGCTGTAACCGCAGCCTTCGAGTCGCTGCAGATCACCGAATCGACTCTGTTTAGCAGCATCATATTCGTCCTTAGTGCCACTTTCCCCATCCTTCTCAGCGTGCCTTCGAGTCGCATGCGCGCGTTCTGGGAATTGCGCCGCAGTTTGAATGTCATTGCGGAGCGGCTGCTTGCTAGTACGCGCAAGGAAAAAGAGGGCAATGTTGCGGAAGAGTTGACAGACAAGTCGGTGATTGGCTTACTCCGTATGTGTCATTTCCTTTTGAAACCTTTTTGTCGTGGCTGGCGCTTATTGTTCGACATAGTCAAGGCTGAGCTCGCTAACGCTGAATTGTATATGACACAGGAGGAAGTGGTTGCACAGGTCAGCCTTGTAATTTTCTGTGGATTACAACATGTTGATGCTTTCGTAGATGGTAAAACCATCTCCATTGACGAGTCGCACTCACTGATTCCGATTCCTTCTCCAGAATGTTCTTCTATTGGCCGGTAAGTCCAACCTTGTTCTTAATTATCTAGTAGTCTGAACGTAACATTCCAGGGTATGAGACAACCTCGGGTGCGTGACATTTTGGATTCAATTCCCTGCTTCTGGAGTTGACCATACGCGCAGTCGCCTTGACGGTGAGTCTAAAATCCCCTATTCTCATTCCGAAAACCCAAGTTCGATACCTAACTGCCTCCGCCAGTGGGCGCTTATCGAATTGGTGAAAACCCCGAGGTTCAGGATAACTTGCGTCAGGAACTTGCGCGTTCAGTCATGCAGATCCGACGTGGGATCAGCTCGTCTCGGACCTCCCGTATCTGGATGCAACGGCGCTAGAGGTTCTCAGACTGCATCCTCCCGTTACCCAAACATTTCGAATGGTACCGTTGCTTCATCAGATTCAAATCGCCGCCCACGAATACCCTCTAGGCTGCCTGCGACGATGTGATACCCCTTGGCACGCCCATTGTTACGCCTTCGGGTGAGACAATATCAAGCATCGCCGTCGCTGCGGGGACCGTCATTCTGGCGCCTATCCGGTGTATAAACCGTTCCGAAGCGTTGTGGGGCGCCGACTGTAAGGAGTTTAAACCGACGAGATGGCTTGACGACATCGCCGGTCGGGCGAAGGAACTGCAGGGACATCGTCACCTGTTGACCTTCCATGACGGACCGAGGACGTGTCTAGGCAAAGCGTTTGCGCTCGCGGCAAGTACTTTGATCATCTGTTGAATATCTGTCATTTACCCCACCCCGCAGGAATTCAAGGTATGCTATTTATGCAATCCATCGTCGATCCGAGCTCAAGCTCAAGCTTCAACTTCCAGGCGGTGTTGTCGGTCCTGGTACGGAATTTTGTTTTCGACTTTCCTGATGGACCAGAGACGAAGATCGAGAATCATGTGGCGATTGTACCGCGCCCCAAAGTCGCGGACAAAGCGGCGCAAAAGTGCCGCTGAGAATTAGACGTGTATCGGACTCGGATTAGTATTCCCAACTTCCAAGACTATCATGCAAGTCCTCGTGTCGAATTAGACCCACCACTATCGAACGGCAACACCATGTTGCGAAATGCGTCACCGCGTGCAATGTATTCTATTAACGTCTCGTCGTCGTCGCCGGCTTCACACCTTGTATTTGAAACGTGCTTTCAGCCTGAACAGGATTTGCTGCCGTCACTTTGCGGTTTTAAGCGGGGCGGACATCACCCATTGTCCCATAAATTGAGACACTGGCAACGGCGTCATCTCTTCTCGATTTCTGTCCCGTTTATCCCCGGGGAAAGGGAAAACACATAAAGGACCACGTCTCTGACGCTGCTCGCGTTCTCTACTATTCTTCATCCACTCTCGACCTGCGTCCGCCCAGTGTATGTTGCGGCCTGTGCAATGCTCGCTTCGAATGACACGGCCATTACCACTCTTACGACCTTTGTGCCGGAGAAATTTTTGCAGTCCAACTCTACCCCCGTGGCCGATCCAGCCGACAAACGCAGTGGGGAGGAAATGGAGCTCCAAGGCAACTCCTTTTCAACATCTTGGTGATTGGACTAGGTTGGTCGCATGAAATCCGTCCTGCCTAGTTGCGATCTCATATTTACAGGATTGTATTTCATTCTCGCGGTAGCGTATGTCGTTATACGAAATTACTTGAAGACCAACCCCTGCGGAGTCTCCAACACGCAAACCCGGGCTCAAGGTTCTTCTACACGAAGTCGCGCACCACAGGCTGCCACAGCTCGTTCATTCGTCAGGCTGGTGCTTCCTCAGATTATTGCGCATCCATTTCGCCGACGCCGCCCTACGGACATTTTGCCGAGCCACGGTACCATCAAACGCCTTCCGGGGCCCGGGACTCCCCACCCCAACCTTGGCCGAACACACGCCCAGCCCCTTGCCACTTGAAGTCATTAGACAGCCCCCCCGCTCAGCAGACATGTTGTCCGGCACTGACGCACTCCATGTACCCCTCAGCAACAGCTCGCTCTCGCTGACAGGCTCCGAGTGGTCCGATTCCACCACGATCGTGTCGAACCCGGACCTCCAACCGCGCCGGCCTTTCTGGCGTGAGGGTAGGCACATACCTGCCTAGGCCCGGGGTCCCCGGCTTTCTGCTCGCCGTCGCCCACTGCATGTTCTTTACCCCTGCTCTGTGTAAGTCTACAGGGACACCCACCGGGCTCTCGTCTAATCCCACGGTGTTCTCGCATTACGCGCGCGCCCTAGTCTGTCTTTCTCGTGTTTTTGACAAGAGATAGATAGGGTCCTTTGATCAGCCGTTGTCACTCGACTCAACAGTTCTACCTCCACTCCGGGCAGAGTATACGTGCCCGCTAATTTTCTGAACCAAATATCGTGAAAAAATACTATTCTTATATCTGGCCGCTGGCGGCACCAAGGAAAATTGCCGGACTCGAAAAACGGCTTGGTGACCGACTACCGTGATACTAGAAGGTTACTACCCATTGCTCTTGAAGTATAAGTATCGCTGGCAGAACAGTGAGGCTGTTGTTGCCGTCAGTCGTGGTCCGTGGATCTACTGCTGTATACTTATATTCCCTGGGGCGAGAGTAGAATACGACAGTGACTCAAGGCCTGGACCTAGTAGGTGGTCCGCGCCATTGGCCGCCAATGGGCAGGGATGACGGAAAACAAGGCCGACTGAACTCTCAAAGAGGAGCACAGTGAGGGAGCAAACGGTTGCAAACCACGTGTGCGATTTGTTTGGCCATCTAACAACGCGTCCACGCGACGCGCTCCGGCCTACACAAGTGAAGTTAAATCGGTAGGAAGAAGATCGCCAGTAAGCTATGTACTTCAGGAAGATGCCATCGGATAACTTCGGTTCGGATTTTCCGGAAAAAATGGTACAGTAGCATATTTGAGGCTATGAACTGATACTCGTGCTGTGGACAAGGCTGTTCCTTGGGATGCCCAGCGTTTCAAAAGCAAGAAGAGCAGGTCCTGGATTGATACGAGAGCAGTAAATTTCCCTGGGAGCTTGGAGAGCGGGAGACCAACAGCTGCTGTAAAAGAAATGGGACAAACAAAGGTAATTTCCGCGGCACCGCATCCAAGGTTTATGAGCGACAGCCACCGGAGGATATTCCTCACCCTACCCCCGATGGCTCCTCAAGGCATATCTCTGCGCCGCTCCAGCCGCCACAAAAGCGGCTCTTCTGGCTCTGAGTACCACCAAGAGGATTCCTCTCATCACGAAGAAATGCCACAGGACGACGAGGAGCCACCCAAGGAGATTATCGTCACCCGTCATGGCAGACGCGTAGTCAAACAGTCTTATGTGGAGACCAGTGGAGACGATGCCGGCGACCCGCGGGACTCTTTGACGACAAGCAGCGGGTCGCCCCACCGTCCATGTCCAATTCCGAAGAAGACGACCAACAGCCGAGACGTTATCCGACGCGCCGCAGGAACAATCTCCCAGGTTTTATTGTCAGCGACGAGGAGAAACCTCGGTACGAGATGCGTAACCGAGTCAAGAAACGACCCCAGCCAAACGGTACTAGTGGCGTAGCCCCTGCGTCGAAACGGCCCAGTGGCCCATCATTGCGCGCCCAGCGCTACTCTCGTCGCAATCGACAGGAGAACGAGGACATGTATTCGCCCGGGACGCAACGTACCTCGTCCCCGACACCCACCCTGACTCAGATGCCGATGCCGAGGGCGAGCTCGTCGATCTGGTCGAGGAGGAGCGTGAGCCAGAGGAAGAGGAGGAGGACACCGGCCGTATGCCTTGCGTCAGCGCCAGAAGATCAACTACGCGATTCCACCACCACTCGAGGAAATGCCGCGTCCCCCACCACCAGCACGCCCCGCCGTCCGCAAGCGCACGCGGACAGGGCCCGGGTGGAGCGCGAGTGGGGCTGAGCTGGGGCGCTGGATGGGCATGGGTGGACCCGCAGATGACTCAGACTCAGATAATCCCGTCAACGGCGTCCCGCGCACCCTCGCAAACCTGTCGCAATGGGCTTTTCCTCCACGCCGTCCAACATGGGTAATCTAGGTCTCGGTAAAGTTGGTGACGCCGCGTTGGCAGACGCGGACCCACTCGGTGTCAATGCCAACGTCACGTTTGACGAGGTCGGGGGGCTCGATGAGCACATTCACGCTCTTAAGGAGATGACGCTGTTGCCATTGCTGTATCCCGAAGTCTTTCAGCAGTTCCGCGTCACTCCGCCCCGCGGCGTCCTCTTCCACGGCCCCCCAGGGACGGGAAAGACCCTCCTTGCCCGCGCCCTCGCAGCGTCCTGCCGCACCAACGGCCGGAACATCACCTTCTTCATGCGAAAGGCGCCGACATACTATCCAAGTGGGTAGGCGAGGCCGAACGACAGCTGCGCCTCCTCTTCGATGAGGCCCGAGCGCACCAGCCCAGCATCATCTTCTTTGACGAGATCGACGGGCTCGCCCCCGTGCGTTCGTCCAAGCAAGACCAGATTCACGCGTCTATTGTCGCGACGCTGCTTGCGCTCATGGACGGCATGGACGGTCGTGGGTCGGTTGTTGTCATTGGTGCGACAAATCGACCTGATGCGCTGGACCCTGCGTTGCGCCGCCCGGGGCGATTCGATCGTGAATTTTACTTTGGGCTGCCTGGGGCAGAGGCGAGGGAGCGGATTTTGTCGATTATGACGCGAGGGTGGAAGGGCTGGAGCGAGGGGATGGTGGGGAGCGTATCAAGGGTTGGCGGCACTCACCAAGGGGTATGGTGGTGCGGACTTGCGGGTGCGTAATCTTCACGCGTTTCTTTTTTTTCCTCTCTCGCTCACTTTTTTTCTCTCTCCCAGGCACTTTGCACGGAGGCGTCGCTGAACGCGGTGCAGCGGCGCTATCCGCAGATCTACAAGACGACTGAACGGTTACTACTCCAGCCCGACACGATCGAGGTCGGGCTGCGCGATTTCATGATATCCATTAAAAGTACGTTCTCCATACTCAATTCAATAATACTAAAATCTCAGCGTCTTTTACTTCACGTTAGAGATCGTCCCCGCCGCTGCGCGTTCTTCGTCCTCCGTAGCTGCCCCTTTGCCTCAGCAGCTCACCCCTCTGCTCGGCGACGCGCTGGAGAATGTCAAGGCCGCGATTGCGCTCGTGCTGCCGGTTGACAAGAAGCTTTCAGCGCTGGAGGAGGCCGAGTTTGAGGATCCGGGAGGAGAGAGTGGGGCGTTGGAACGCGAACTCATGATGCAGGGTGCGTTTCCGGCTTTTTTAGCTGTTCGAGAGATGGCTGACTGTGATTGGTCTCTCCGCGGTAAACAGCGATGTCGTCCATGCGTGTGTATCGACCGCGAGTTGTAGTACATGGAGCAGCGGGTATGGGGCAGACGTTCGTCGGCGCGGCGGCGCTACATCATCTTGAGGGGTACCATGTGCAGAGCCTTGAGCTCGGGCACTCTTGAGCGACTCGACGCGGGTTCGTTCTTTTCTTGACTGCTTTTCGATTTGACTCATATATGGCGTTGACACAGACGCCGGAGGCGGCCATTGTTCAGCTCTTCGTGGAAGCGAAGCGCCATGCGCCCGCGGTGGTGTACATCCCCGCGCTGCGCGGATGGTGTGAGGCCGTATCCGAGACCGCGCGCTCAACTGTCCGCGCGATGCTCGACACGCTAGCGCCTTCAGACCCAGTTTTATTGCTTGCTGTGGTCGACGGGCACTTTGCGGACCTTCCGCGGGACGTGCGTGCGTGGTTTGGCGTCGGCGGTGGCGGGCGCGTTCAGCTGGGGACGCCGACTGCCGAGGCACGAAGTGCTTTCTTTGCGGGCATCATGCGCGATGTGCGGCGACCCCCGAATGAGTTTGCCGATGGGATGCCGAGACGGAAACGCATTCTTGAGAAGCTGCCGATTGCTCCGCCACTGGAGCCGCGCAAGCCGTCTGCTGCGGAGCTTGCCTTGCAGGAGGAGAACGATCAGCGGGTGATTGCGCTGCTGAAGTATCGGCTCGAGCCGATCTTGACGCAGCTCAAGCGCAAATTTAAACGATTTACCAAGCGCGCGACGGTAGGCTTCTAACGTTTGTTTCAAATAGGCATATGTATCTCACTGAGCGTTCCAGGAGGAATACGTTTTTGATTGGAATGACATCGCAGATCCACCTCCGCAGCCTTTCGAAGCTACTCCTCTTAATAATGAGGTCCAGGCTGCTCCCAATGGCGTCATCAACATAGTGGATGAGGACCAAGTTAGCCCACCTCAAGTCAATGGCCATGTTAACGGCATTGTGGCCCTGTTCCTGCCCCAGCCGAGCCTCCCGCGCCACCTCTGCAGCCGCGCCCGGAATTGTACGATATGGATCTCGAGCAGATGCACATGTCGTTGTACAAGGGACGCTATCTGACGCCACAGGACTTTCTCGACGATGTGGGCAAGATCGTACACAATGCTGCCGTGCGTCAGGCTGAGGACCCCGAGCGGACGTGGAAGGCCAGGCGATGTTCACTGCGACGCAAGTGAGCATCCACGAGTTTGACCCACAGCTGCGTGTCGAGTGCGAGCGGATGGCAGTGAGGGAACGGGCGAGGCGGGAGGAGACGCGGTTGGCGGTCGAGGCGGCGAACGCGGCGATTGGGAAAGGTAAAGACAAGGAGAGGACAATGGCGGCGGAAGCGGGAATGGGAGTGGTTCGGAGGGCCCGCTTGGGACGCGGCGAAGTGCTCGACATAACGGTCTGCAGCCAGAGCTCACGATCACAGATCCTGTGAAACTGGAACGCCGACTTAAACGGCAACGTTCTGAAGGAGTTGCCACGGATTCGCATGGCTCTGACGAGGATGGACCGGAGGGTCGCGATGCGAAACGATCCAAGATGGCCGCTGCCGATGCTACCGGTGATGATGATTTAGGCGATGATCCATTGAATATCGCCCGTCAAGACCGACAGCAGTGCGATTTGCTACTCCCAGCAGCAGCCCATGGAAATAGTGCAGCTACTAGATCCAATTCCTTTTCCTATGGCCAACCGGTTGATAGACCCCGCTTTATCTTCGACCTCACCCAACCGCGATGCAATGCCTGTGGACTCGCCGCCGCCCACCGACCCTCTGGTTTCGATGCCTTTCTTCTCAATCGCTTCCATCCCCTCCTACCGCAACCACGATCCATTCTCGACAGGCCCATCAAGTTCCAACCAACCGTCGGCTACTGCTGGTCCTTCCATGCCTATCCACTCTCTCCTCCAAAATCCGGCCGCCGATGAAGATCTCCTTCCGCAGCCTCGCCTACACCAAGACCAAAATCGCTCGAGCCGGAACCGGCGCCACCGCCTTCTCCGTTGTCGTCGAGCGCACACCCACACCGCCTCTTCCGGACTTCCACATCGAGGAAGGGCTCGTCGCACAGCTGGAATTCGCGTTGCTCGATCTGACGTCTTCTCTAACGGTCGAGCAGCTCGAGCAGCTGCGCGCGACGTGTCTCGCAATCGTCTGGCGGCACCGCACGACGTGGGATCGCAATCCGCACTGCTCGAGCTCCAGGAGCTTGTGCAGGAGTTCGTAGATCAGGTTGGCGAGGAGGACCGAGATGCCGCTGACATTGCCATGTAATCCACTACCATTACTTTCACTCTATCGCTTGTATCAGTGCTGCCTGTCTCTGTATTGCTCTCTTTTTTACTTATTTCTATTGTACGAGCACAACCAAAATCCCTCATTGGCCTCGCGATCAACGCTGGTGTTCTTTTCGAGCTGCTCCTCAAGTCGTCGCGGTACGAGTCGTCTCCGAGCGACTCTTGGACTTGCGCCGCGTTCACAGGTAGTGGTAACGGGTTCGCTCGCCTCCAGACTAGTCCCGTGAATAATGGTTTGAACTCGCTTTCTTTCTAAGCTGATCGTAATACTACGAGTATCCCTCAGCATTACGGCACCCGCGCGATCGTGATACGTGCGTTTCATGGCGCAAAAGTCCTGATTCCCGACCGGCTCGGGAAATTGTCTGCGTCCGAGTATTACCCGCTTAAAGAAAGACTGTCTGAGCTCGGATACAAGTCTGAAAACTCATGAGGTGGTCAGAACCACCAGGGCGCTCTACAAGGCAGAATTATCCTGAAGTACTTAGCTCTTCTACATGTTCGTTCAATTCCTGCATGCATGATGCCGCATCAATCATACATACTGCGCCACAGTTCATATCGTCATGATCGGTAAACGAGTCAGAGATCGAGAAAACAATGCTGACTGAGCACGGAACCGCATCCGAGCGCTCGGTTAAACGGCTAAGGCTTTGAAACAGACGGCTGTGGCAACTACGCGTACGACGCGCCGTGGACAGTAACAGGAATTTCATAACGGTTTTTTGAACCTTTATCAGCTCGATCTTGTTCATCTCTTTGCTCCGGTTCCTTCCCTGCCCTTCCCACCCCGCTTCACCATGTCCGACACGTCTCCTCCCTCACCAACGCTCCGGTCTGCCAGCGTCGCTTCGGACACCAAGAACGAAAAGGGCGACCTCGGCGTTAGCGAAAAAGCCGTAGTGACCGAGCCTGAGGACCTATCGCAATATCCCCAAGGCTTCAAACTTTTCCTCATCTGTCTCGCTTTATGTCTTGCTGTCTTCCTTGTTGCTCTGGTGCGTGCAAAAACTCGTTTGTTTTTTCTATGAGAAATTGATGGAATATTCTTTTCAGGATAATACGATTATTGCTACAGGTGAGAGTCGTCCGTAGCTTGAATATGCAGGCAGAGATCTCACAGATGCTTGTTCAACCAAAGCTATCGTACGTGCCCGCCTCTTTTTTTCTTTGTCCCGGGTGCTCATTTTACTTATTGGATAGCCTAAAATAACGGACCAGTTCAACAGTCTAGACGACGTAGGGTGGTACGGCTCTGCGTCAGTCCTATCTCCTTTGTGGTCTTTTTTTTCCTTCTGACACCTGGTGGTTCAGCTACCTGCTTACAACTGCAGCGTTCCAACTGCTTTTCGGACGCCTATATTCTTTCCTGAGCATCAAATGGGTAAATATCTCCGGACGTCATTTCTCGCCGTGTCCGACCTTACCTTCGATCAGGTGTTCATCGGCGCCATCGTCGTGTTCGAGCTGGGATCTTTAATCTGCGGAGTCGCACCCAACTCCAATGCCCTCATCGTTGGACGTGCAATTGCTGGCCTTGGATCAGCAGGGATTTTCAATGGGGCCCTGATTATCATTGCCAACACCGTTCCCCTGAGCAAACGCCCCATATATACGGGGCTTGTGTCCGCCATGTATGGTATCGCCAGCGTTGCCGGACCGCTCATGGGAGGTAAGTTGTTACTATTCCGCATTTCTAGTAGGTTTGTTTCTAACGTATCTGCTCTAGGTGCATTCACGGACAAAGTCACCTGGCGCTGGTGTTTTTATATCGTACGTTCTAATATTCCTTTTTTGTTCTTTCCTCGGTCTGACATACCACCGACAGAATCTGCCGATCGGTGAGGAAATTTCCGGGGCGCTTACGAACGATAGCTAAGGAATCTGCAGGCGGAGTGACGCTGTCCATCATCACCTTCTTCTTCAAGCTGAAGAACCACCACTCGAACGAGAATGGAGAGCCCATCACTCTGTGGGAGCGCGTCAACCAGTTCGATCCATGGGGCACGGTATGTCGCTCTGCCTACATTTTAGATGTACCACTGACCTCTGCGATAGATCGCTTTCATCCCGGCCATCGTATGCCTGCTCCTGGCTCTCCAGTGGGGCGGGTCGAAATACGACTGGAGCAACGGCCGCATCATCGCGCTCTTTGTCCTCTTCGGTATCCTCATTAGCGTCTTCATCGGCGTTCAGATCTGGAAGCAGGACATGGGCACCGTCCCTCCGCGTATCATGAAAAAGCGCAGCATCATGGCTGGAACGTTCTTCTCCCTGTGCCTTGGCTCCTCGTTCTTTATTCTTGTCTACTTCGTGAGTCATGGGGTGTGCGAGCTGCGATTTTCTGCCAGCTAACGTTAGTGGGCTAGATTCCGATTTGGTTCCAAGCTATCAAGGGTATGTCCATCTTTACTAGCTGAGAACGTCTCTCAACTCACCCCTCAGGTGTATCCGCCGTAAGGAGTGGAATCGATAACTTGCCAATGATCCTTGCCCTCGTGATATCGTCGCTTATCGCGGGTGGAATAGTCGCCAACATCGGATATTACACGCCTTTCATGCTCCTTAGCTCCGTCCTCATGGGCGTCGGCGCAGGTCTCCTGTCAACCTTCAGCGTCCACACCGAACACCCCCACTGGATAGGGTACCAGATCATCTACGGTCTCGGCGTCGGGTTCGGGATGCAGCAGCCGGTAATGGCTGCGCAGACGGTGCTCAGCATTGAGGACATCCCCACGGGCACGTCGCTCGTCATGTTCATGCAGACCCTCGGCGGCGCGCTCTTCGTCTCCGTCGGGCAGAACGTGTTTGACAACAAGCTCGCCGATGGGCTGCGTAGCTCTGTGCCAGGCGTGGACCCCGCGATCGTGCTTAGCAGTGGGGCGACGAGTCTGCAGTCGAGCGTCGCACCGGAGCTGCTGCCTGCGGTTCTGGTAGTTTATAACCACGCGCTGGTCTCAGCGTTCTACGTCGCCGTCGCCATGGGCGCGCTGTCCATCGTTGGAAGCGCGTTCACGGAGTGGAAGAGCCTCAAGGGGAAGAATATCGAGATGGCTATGGGTGCATAAGTTAGAAGGACGAATATCATGGTAGAAATGGGTATACTAATCATGTGGTGTATTAATTTTGCACGATAGAAATGGGACGATTAGGGATGGGTGTCCGGGCGCCTGCGTTTGCGTTGTAGCATACAATTTAAATCTGACTCTGCTCTTGCTTCGAGACTTCCCTCACCCTAGGCCTCAATGACTCCTTGGCGTGGTCCACGTGCTTCACGTGAGCGCGATTGTATTGATTTCAAATCTCTCCGTCTCCACCGATCGCGAACGCGGCTCCTTGTATCGAGTCATCTACTTTCAAGTCTTCAAAAACCCCTCATACGAGCCGTCTTCACCTGATCTTCACATATCTGCCCCATCCATGCCCGCCACCAGAACCGAAACTCTCGCTGTCGCCAAGAGCATGAAACCCAGGTCAGACAAAGGTAGTACGCTGGCGATCCCTGTGCAGCGTACGCGTTCATCCGGAGCCACACAGAGCCTGAAATGTGCTTTCCCACAATAAGCGCGCTCAGGGCACAGTTCAGGACGGACTCAGGCAGGGTGCGTATCTGACAAAAGAAGGGTTGCCGGCTTTATCTCATGCGCTGGCGCACAAGCGGCTCACGGCTCATCAGTGGGCCGTCTACGATTTTGCACTGACGATCCCCGCTGGGAAGGTGACCACGTACAAAGACGTGTGTGAGGCGGTCGGGGGTCACCTCGTTCGGGTGCGTACCCTCCCCACGTCCGTGTCCGCAAACTAATCCAACGGCTGCAGTCGGAGGTGCCTTGCGAAATAACCCATTCGCACCTTATGTACCGTGCCACCGCGTTATTGCATCCAATCTCTTCGTCGGTGGTTTCGTCGGCGAGTGGGGTAAGGAGCATAAGACGGGACGCAGTACTATCGCAAGTAGATCTGCTGGAGAAGGAAGGTGTCGTCTTTACGTCGCAAGGCTATCTGAAGGACGAGGATACGTTGTGGAAGCGAGGGCGTGGGGAGTAAGATTGGGTTTTTATGTGTTTCCGTGTCGAGTTATTGATTGTATATTTTCTATGTATCATCTGTAAGTCACTGTAATACTACTATTAGTAGTAGTAGTAGTAGTAAACGAGACGCGTCGGGGACGCGTGTATGATCGTGTCACGGGATCGCATGCATTCCGTGTTGGTTGCTGTTGGTTGCCTTGTACCATTTCTCTTTCTCTTTCCTTCGTCCCACAACTTCTTTCTGGTCCTGACTTCATGTGGAACGCCTATGAGAAGACTGAGAAAACCTAGCACTGGACACTCTCCCCAAAAATCCACCCTATATATCGAGTCTAATAATGCCATAGCAATCCGACCTTCACCACAAGTGAACCCTTCTCCACGGCAGCAGCCGATGTCAGCAACACTCCGTGCCGCCCTGCAGCTACAGTCTAGTAGTAATGGTGCAAGCTCAGAGCAGTACTGGGCAGCTCGTGCTCTTTCAGCCGAAACACTGCTCGTAGCGCGGGTCGAGCACCAGCAGGAGCTGCGCAGTCTTTCGTACCAAGAGGAGGCCAAGCGAGCTGTGAGTTCCTTTTGACGGATTTTTGGAAGTTGCGAACCCATTCTCAGCGGGACATCGCTACGCACGATGCACGATACGCAAGACTAGAGAAATTGGTCGTCAGTCGACATCGCTGATTTCTTCTTTCGTGCACTGAAATTGAGGTGCAGCTTACGCTGCTTGTTGTCATCCTGCTTCTAGTTTTCGCACTCTTCAATCTTGCCCACAAGGCAGCTCACAGTCCTTCCGCGCATTCGCGGAGACAGCCCACGCATTTCACTATTCCAATTCTCTCGCCTTTCACTTCGGTGGTTCGTCCATCGTCTCTTCTCACCCCAGCTGATGAACCATAAATTCTGCTTATATTCTAGGTTGAGCACGAGACGTCCGTTATCGGGACTAGAACCTTGACTGCGTTGGCATTGGTCGTCGCGATCTTGGCGTACTTCGTGTTTAGGACATTGGCTAGCGCGCCGTCGGGTCTAATTACCGCGCGAGGCATGTCGCATTGGGTCAGGTGGCTTCAGCCGGGCCCATCGCGAGGTACCTCACCTCACGCATTAGAGGACGTGATCCATTCGACCACCGATCGACTGCTGCTCTGTGTCAATGCTCAACACTGAAGTGCGCGTGCTGCGCGGCGTACATCCACACCCATATCCTTTTCCTTGGAAAACTCACACACGACGATTGGTACCTTTGCGGGACTCTCACGTGCATTGAACAAAAGTGCTTCCGCCCATCCACCCTAGAAGCGCTCGGCTTCATCTCAGCGGCTCTTTCATTCATTCTCTTTGTTTCCACCTCCCTTCAGTCCGCACCCTCCAGGACCGACCGGGACGTATCCGTGTAATCCAGAGAGGGTATAATCCCCTCCCGGCGAGAAGGGAGGGACAGAGAGGGGAGCGCACTGGCAATGGACCTGCTCGAGAGAAGCGCTTGACGCCCGACAATATTGGAGACACGCGATAGAGGAACCCCTTCGGAAACCCACGAGCCTCTTACCTCCAACTGGTGAGATTTCCAGTGGGGTGGAGACGTAGACGGTCGCACTCGACAGACACAAATGGATTTGACGCCTAGAGCCGCGTATCGGTGCGCGAGGGTGTTCCTAAAACAGTGTCCAGTCCTTTGACGTGTAAGCTTCAATCCACGTTCTCATTTACGGGGGCCGGGGACAGTGGCGTAGTTAGTGCGTACTACGTTGTATTTCCCGGAACCCGGCGTTCCTGAGTGGGACTGTGCCGTGTAATGCTACCTACCTACATACCTACCTACCTACCTTGGCTACTCTCTCACGCGTCTTATCCACAGGATATCCACATACTCCACCTATGAAAGGGAGTCCCAATGCAATGAAGACTAAGAAATCTGAAATCTCAGTATGCATACGCATAAGTAGGGAGATTTTAAGTAAGTAATACAGCTCTCGGACCACGTAGTAAGGGCACGATTTGTACAATAACAGGTGAAATCGAAAGGTCCAGACGCGTCGCCGCCGTATACATTTTAAACCCTCAACCGCGCGCGTACGGGTGATAATTGTGCTGCCCGCGCTGGCCTGCACGCTGGGGGCCCACGCCCGCGCTGCCGCCCATCGGGCCTCCCGGGGGCCGGCAGGGCCATTCGGACCATTCCGTGGGCCCCGCGGGATATTGGGGTTCATAGCCGCCGCCGCCGGCCCCGCGCCGGCCCCCGCAGCGCCTGCCATCATCCCGCGCCCCATGCCGCCCATGCCCATCCCACCGCCCATGCCCATGCCCATGCCCATCCCACGTCCCATGCCCATGCCCATGCCGCCCATGCCGCCCATGCCCATGCCCATCATGGCGGGGTTCATCGCGCCGGGGTTCATTTGCTGGAACATGCGCGTGTAGAGCTGCGCGAGGGCCTGCGGGTCGAATCCCCCGCTTGCGCCCCCGGCGTTGAAGTTGCCCCCTTGGCCGCCGGCGAAGCCGCCTCCGCCCTCGCCATCCTCGTTAGGGTAGCTGTCCCGTTGGTAGCGCGGCTGCGCGAGCTTGACGTCGATCTGCGCGGCCGACCGTCAGCACACAAAGACAGAGTACAAGGCCGAGTCATCACTTACGAGCTTCCCGTCAATCTCAAGATTCCCAAATCCAAGGAAGGGCTGCACGTTGGTATCCTCAAAAGAGACGAACCCAAAGCCCTTGCTGCGCCCCGTCTCGCGGTCGAGCATGACCGTGGAGTCGATGACCTTGCCAAACTGCGAGAAAAACTCGCGCATCGACTCGGAGGTGACGCTCCCGCTAGCCCGCCGATGAAGAGTTTCGTCGCGCGCTGGTGCTCTTGCCGCGGTATAGCGCGTTTTGGGTCGATCTACATCAAGAACAGAGACATGCATTCTATGAATGATACGGAGAGGGGGATGGCTTACGATTTGCCGTCGAGATAGTGCTCTCGGACCATGACGGCGTTGACGCTGGCAGGGTCCTCGAACGTCAGAAAGGCGAAGCAGCGAGAGCGCCCCGCGGCGTCCCGCATGATGGTGCATGCGTCGACTTTGCCGAATTGTGCGAAGTAGTTCCGCAGACTCTCTGAAAGGTACAAGATTTTTCAGTATCTCTGTTACACAAGTAGATAAGTAGCGTGTGTATGCACCGTCTGTGGTATCCCAGTTGAGACCGCCGATGAACATTTTGCTATTGACGCGAGATCGGATTCACGGAGAGAGGACATGGGAGAAAAACAAAAAGAGGTGATATTAGCATCCTGTAGGCTAGAACAGAGGTGACACGACAAGGAGGAATAGAATGGAAAGACGCTACTGTGGTTGCATAGCCTAGCTTAGACGTAAAGACGGCGGACTAGCTAGAGCGAGCCTAGTGACGACGAACTGACTACGCGCGCGAATCTATAAGTCGCTAGATCTGCACAGGCCCCACAGTAGACGCCTGAAGGACACAAAACAAATTAGCAGCAAACAGATTCTCACCCTTCGTCTTTCATTTCCGACGGCCGAACGCTACGTTCGCCGGCGTTCTGGTAGCCATCACCCGAGGCGACGGAGCCACCCCGATATTCAGACGGTTGAGGTTGCTCGTAGGTGGGAATTTGCTGTGTCACCGGTGCAAAGGACGCTATTGGCTGCATGCTAGCGGACGTGGCGGGCGTTTGCTGGATTGCAGCAGGAGGAGGAGCCGCGGCCGCAGCCGGTGCAGGCTTTGCTACGGGCTTCGCTGCGGGCTCGGGCTGAATCGCAGGCTCGGCGCTTGCTCCGTCCTCCTGTGATTGCTCCGCAAAGTCGGGGTCGTCGTTACCGTATAGGTCTGTCAAATAAAAATTAAGTATGTGTTCAAGGCGCCGAGACTTGAATTACCGCCGTAGAGGTCAGCGTCGAGGTCGGACATGGCGGCAGGAGTCGGAGGAAAAGGTAAATATGTGCAAAGTAACAACGATCAAGGTATACGTATACCGTTGTATGTACTAATGCCGTCCTCACAATGACTCCGAGTCCTCGTCGAATTCGGCATGAAGCTTGACAACATACTAGAGTCGGATAGACACACACCACTATGTAGCACTGTCAATGGACGTATTCGCCAGACTACTCACTGTAATGGTTAAGTAGTGTTTAGGCCGCAGGTCCAGCAGGTGCCTCCTGTCTAGTCTCTGTTACAGATACCCTATATTGGTGACGAACAAGTAAGTACCAATATAAAGGGCAGCGTGGTGGAGTGGTAACCTGCTGTTCTGGCTTTGATTAGTTTTGAAGCTCCTGGGTCCCGCGAGGGTTCGAACCCCAGTGAAAACACTCGAGGGGTCAGATGGCTTTGGCCGACGTGCCATCTGATCTGGCTGAGCCGATGCGCCAGTCGCCGTTTGGGATGTTCCCTTCGGCCGCGGGTTGGAGCCCCGCATCAAAAACGGCTCAGGGAGTTTTAGTGGGTATTGCCGGATGTGCCGAGTCCCACAGTACCATAAGGAGGTGCTACCTACAAAAGGGGCATAACCTCAAACTGGTCTGCATAAATGCATTTCTTCCTGGCGTGTAGTCACGCTACCATACTGGGTCTATGTTCCAGTGACTACTTGTGGGATTGTGACCGACGAACCAATGTTGGCCCAAAAGGGGGCGAAAGCCTAGACCCAAGGGGTGTGAAACGGCTACGGCCATCACTCTCCGTCACAATCAATGCACCGCGAAAAAAAAAAAAAAAAGTAAGTACCAATATAGGCTCCTTGTCTGACTGCCGCCGCATAGTAGTAGGCGGTGCATACTACATGACGACGCATAGCGACCGCTGCAATCGGTACCAGAAAGACTGTACACAAACTCTGCACAGTACAGACTCAGAAATTCAGTTTCTTTGACAAAAGTAGAGTTTCACTTCGTAATCGTCACATTCGAAGCCCGGTAAGTAAGTAGTACAACATGAGATCGCACTCGAGTATACTCACAAAGAAACAGTAACGAAAACACACCGATCCCAAGGCAACACCACCCCTCGGTCCGTAACACCCTGCACGTAGAATGTCACCGTCTTCAACTTATCCACCTCATCTCCGTCCTTCAAGTTGAGAGGCAGATTATCTCGCCGCACAGCAAACGCCTGCTCCGTCCCACCGCCGTCTGAGGTAGTGCCGATCCACACCGCGTCTTCGGGTTGCAGGGTTGGAGATGCGCTGGCGTAGACGTTGAAGTACAAGAAGCGCGGAAACCACCGTTCCGTGCTCGGCGCTATGGGCCATGCGGGCGTCGGGTCTTCTGCTCCCTTGAGTGTGATTAAAGGTGGGATGGGAGGGAAGGTGGCTGCGACTTCCCAGGTCAACTTGCCGTCCAGCCTGGGGCCGTCGTTGGGCGAAGAAGAGGGGGTGAAGTCTGCCCAGAGGAGCGTAGGCGCGCGGAGCGGCGCAGTGGGTCCCGGGGCGGGGTATACGTTGAGCTGTCCGAGGAGGAGGGACATGTCAAGCGGGCGGGAGGCGTCTTCCGAGACGATGGAGATGATGAGGCCCAGCGCGGCCTTGATCCTTGGCTCTTGTATGGGCACGGAGGTTTCCAATCGAACGCAAAGCTTTGTCCAGCCTCCAGGGAGGGTTTTAGCGTCCCCGCCGTCGCTGCTGAGAATAAGTGGCAAGGAGACGACGTCAAATACATCGGAATCCGCTCCTGCCGTCGTCATCATCTTGGCGGAAAGCGCAATGTCGAGATCTACATTGAGGTCGTCCGTGTCGATTTTATAAACCGCCACCATCTCGTACGACTTTCGCGGGGTGATCACAACCGACTGCACGGGAAGCCACATGCATCGAAATGCGGCGTCCTCGCCCGTCTCCCCTGAGCAGACAACCCCAGCCGCAAACAGCTCCCGCCATTCCAAGCCTCGTCCATCGTCACTTCGGAAGTCGCAGTAGGCAGCGCGTCCGTGGACGCATACCCGTGCCACGCCAACACGGGCGCCGGCCACACCAAATCCCCGATGCTCGTCTGCTTGTCTACGTCTGTCCACCCGGCCCCCTCCGGCCGCTGGAACACACGGATCCCATCAACCCACCACGCACGCCCTACGCCAGGGGAGAATGTCGTATGCAGTGGCGTCATACGCGGATCCGGCGGGGCACGATGTGCGAAGAACGACGCGACGGACCCAAAGGGGCCGTGCGTGCACGGTGGCTCGCCAGGGCGGTTCGGCGCCATAGCGGGCACCTGGACATGCTCCCCGGAAAGTAGACCAGCCCACAGGCGTCGCTCGTCGACGAACCATGACTCCCATGTGAAGCCTGGGTTGTCCTGCGTGCTTTCCCAAGTCCAGCCGGGTGCGAAGAATGCCGTGCTGAGGCTTCCTGCCGTTGCTTTGGATGTGGGGGAGGGGGAGGTTATGTGTTCCAGCGCTTTGTACACCCCAAATCCGCCGCCGCCATGTGAACCGCGTCCGAAGGCGTCGATGCCGACATATATGTCCTTGAGGGACTTCGGGGTAATGTGCGCTGCGGACGCGGAGGGGCCAAGGGAGGTGAAGTACTCTTTGGTGCGCGCGGTGTAGCTCGGAGGCCACTGCAGAGGTTTTATCAATATCTTGATCTAGAAAGACGCAACCCAAGTACCGTGTAGTTGGTGAAAAACGCGGTCGAGGAAAGGAAGAAGGGGAGGTTGAAGCTATTCAGTCTATCTTGCCACGCAAGCTGGCCAGTGACCACTACTGAATCGTACCTGTTGCTTCGTCAAAAACATAAAAAAATAGCGATTTCAAATACCTACCAGACGACTTCCGCATGAGTGCCAATCTTGAGCTTCAACTCATCGACTAGAAGGGTTGTCCATGCCGATATCGCCCGCGTCTGCTCAATCCCGCCTTGCAGCGGACACTCAAAATTAAGCAAATACCCATCAAAGCCGCGTTGATGCGCGAGCTCCGAAAGAACGCGGGCATAGTGAGGCGACAGAGGGAGGGATCGGATATCAGTTGACTGGCGTGCGGGACCTGTCTTTGATTTGGGGAGACGGCCGACAAGGAGTCGAAGGCAGTCGTCTTGTCCGTTGCCTTCGAAGATTCTGAGGATTATAAGGAACTGCAAAAGAGAGCCGAAGCAAGCTCACAGAGTCCCCAACATCTTCACCCCTTGGCGATGAGCGGCGGTGATCCATCCTGGAGGGGGACCGTCACACGATGGTGCGAAAAACTTGACAAGGGTGAGTACCGTTTGAGCGGAAGTTGCAGTATACTGACTAGACAAATATATCGACCGAAGACCAGAAATTGAAGGTATAGCCCAGCGACAACGGGCTTTCAGTGTATCCACCCTATCTGCATTGAATAACGCGCAATAAGATGGCACCCCTACGGCATACCTTGTAGTCATGGCAGACCTGAGAGCGTTCAATATCGCGAACCACACGAGTACTACGTGCTGGTCACCAAGAGCTTCCCGCGCGTGTCTAGAGTCGATGTGCGAGGATAGAACTTGAGAACAGAGAACGGTTTCCTCTGCGTCAAAGCCCAGATATCCAATTCTTCAAGGCTTTCGAAGAAAGCCGAGCGAGGCGCTTCATAAGAGGTCCCATTGAGAGGCATTTCAAATTCTTTGAACGATGGCTCTATCTGAGCCAGGGACCAGGGCAGCTTTGTTCATGTTTGCTCTCATGAGTCCATATCTCTGGAAATTCCGCTTGTGCCTACATCATTCTTTCTAAGACAGGGCAAAATCAGCCAGTGGAAACTGTACCCCAGCAAAAAAAAATCCCGCTGAGGACGCGAATATTGCGGCCCAGACGTTGAAGGAATCTGCGAAATCGGAACAAACAAGGTCAAAGCTGCCATCGCGTTACTTGTCCCCACACCCAACAGTGGCTCTAGCTCTTCCGCCATCTACTTTCTACCTCCGAAAGCATTTACAGAAAGTTGTTCGAAAGAAGTATGGTCGTTTTTCGCTTTCTCGCGATGTGGACTCATCTTGTCTGTTGTACAGCGCGGAGACGGTTATCTGGTACTACTGACATTTTCACCTACAGCGTGGCTCCCTTGACCGTTGCTTCTGGGTAGTGTGTGCAGCAAGTCTCCATCTTCCCCAGCTGATGTTCTCAACTTCAGCCGCGCGTCTTTCAGAGAAATAGCGTTGTAGAGACCGAGTATCTGATTGAATACTATGTCTGAACCCGTGCCTGACTCGACTGTCAAATCTGAACCTGGTCCGGACCCAGAAATCCCCTCACCACCCGTCTCCGATTACGAGGCACTGTTTGCGCGACTGCAAGAGTCTCCACACGACCCGAGAGTTGGAAGAGATTGATCGATGTCGCCGAGACTACCGACAAAAACAACTCTGATACCAGCTGGACACTCACCAGCAAAGCGTATGACGCGCTGCTCGAGCATTATCCCAACACCGCAGCCGCCCAAGTAGCGTATATTCGACTTTTTTTCGACGATTACCCCGGCGAAGCCGGTCTCAAAAGAGTTGAAAACCTCCTCAACCGCTTTCTCCGTTTTTCGCCCTACGTCGAGATCTGGAAACTCTATCTTTCGTATGTGCGCAAGACGAACCAGGCGGCGGCGCGCGCGAGATCTTCCGCAAGGCATACGACTACGTCCTCAATCACATCGGCCAGGACCGCGACAGCGGCCCCATCTGGGCCGAATACATACAGTTCCTTCACGCCGCAGAAACCACCTCCACGTGGGAGGAAGGTCAGAAGATGGAGTCCCTGCGCAAGGTGTACCACCGTGCCGTCCAGATCCCGCTCGACAACGTCGAAAAGCTCTGGGGCGACCTCGAAGCCTTTGAAACTAGCCTCAACAAGATCACCGCCAAGAAGTTCATGCAGGATTTGGCGCCGGCGTACATGCAGGCGCGGACTGTGCTCCGCCAGGTTACAGTGCATCTGCAGGGGTTGAATCTATCTACAGACCCGATGACCAAGTTCTGGTTACCGTCGTTGCCGACGTTCTCTGCGCAGGACCGCCCGCTCATCGGGCGCTGGAAGGCGTACCTGAAGTGGGAGGAGAGCAATCCGTTGGAGATCGAAGAAAAGGATAAAGCGAACCTTATCTTGAGAATCCAGCTGGCGTACCGCAAAGCGGTCATCCGTATGAGGTACTATCCGGAAATTTGGTACGATCCGTCTTTCTCACGTCGACTTTCGTTGTGACTCACGGGAGTCAGGTTTATGGCCTTCTCGTGGACTGCTTCGGTCGGCCGAACGGACGAAGCGGTGACTATACTCAAATCAGGGCTCGAAGCCAACCCCGACAGGTACATACACCCACGTTATCCCCTCCTCTTGCTCACCTTCGCCTGCCCCTCACTAGTTTTGCGCTGACATTCGCCTACGCGGAACACCTGGAAAAAGTCAAAGACTACACTGCAGTACACGCAGAGTTCGAGCGATTCTTCGGCGTTTTGGGTGGACAGCTGTCGCGGCTGTCTGTTGCTGCTGCCGCTGCCACTGCCTCTACCTCAACGGAACTGAAGTCTGAGGCCCCCGACGACGAGGCCAACGGCGCCGAGAGCACCATCAATGCGACGACGCCCAATTCGGCTGCGCCACTCAATCCCGCGCAAGAAGAGCTAAATGAGCTCAAAAAGGACTATACTAACGCGCAGATCAACTATATGCGATTTGCGAGGCGGGCGCAGGGGTTCGGGGCGTACCGGGCGGCGTTTGGGAAGGCGCGAAGGGACGAGTGGTGTACTTGGGAAGTGTTTGAGAGTGCTGGTGCGTTCTTCTGCCGTCTTCTTTTCTTTTCCTTTTTGAGGGTATCGGTTCTGATGAGATTAACAGCACTGACAGAGTACCGGTGCAACTTCAACAACGACGGGCGCGACGTCGCGGGGCGCATCTTCGAAACGGGGATGAAGAAGTTTGGGACGGACGTGGACTTCGTGTTGAGCCATTTGAGCTTTTTGCTTACGATCAATGATGATAACAGTACGTTCTCCTCTCCTCACCTCCCCTGGCTGAACGTAATTTTCCGCAGACGCGCGGGCACTCTTTGAGCGCGTCATCGGAACCTTCACACCCCAGCAGGCGAAGAAGCTCTGGGAACGCTGGTCGCGTCGCAGTACCAGTACGAGACCCTGGAAGCCGTGCTCAACCTTGAGCAGCGGATGGCGGAGATCTATCCCAATGGTGTGTCCCTCCTCCTCCTGCGATGTCCTCAGTTTTCTGACCCCTTTTAAATGTGCAGACGCTCCAATCAAGCGTTTCGCCCAGCGCCACGCATACCACTCTCTCGACTCCATCGCGAACCAAGACCTCGGTCTCTTCCAAGCAAGAAAACAAGCCGCAGCACACGCGCAGCGCGTCGAACCGTCGTCATCCTATCCCCGATGCCGGCTACCACGAACGGTCTCTCCGGCAACGGCAGTGGCGGCGGCGGCAACGGCCTCAGCGGCTCTGGCTCGCTCACCATACCCACGACCTCGAACTCAAACCCAAACCCAAACAAACGCCCCCCGCCGCCCCCTGACCGTAAGCGCGAGAATGACTACAAGCGGCCGCGGCCCGACGAGCGGGTGGAGCGAAGTAGCGGGAGGCGATACTCGCCGGGTCCGGTCCCAGGGGGTCTGGTAGTGGGTGGGAGCGCGATCGGGATAACAAGCCGCCGGTACTGAGGCGCGACAATTTGCCACCTCCGAGGGAGGAGAAGCCTGTGACGCTGCCGCCTATCTTACATCGCTTTATTGCACAGCTGCCGCCGCCCGAGACTTTCAATGGTCCTGTATTTAATGTCGAAAACTTGATGGACAAGCTCAAGACGGCGGTGATACCGAGTACGAGTGCGCGTGGGCGTTCGCCGCCTCCGCCTCCGCGATCTTGTGAGCTTTTCCTTTCTTCCTTCCGTCTTTGTTGCAGGCGCCAGCTCAGTAACTCACTATCCACTATCCATCTGTTCAGCTGGACGGCCGCCACCAGATTATGGGCCGTACCAAGGGCCGGGAAGTATGCCGACGAGACGGGGCGGTATTGAAGATGTGCTTACGCGGCAGCAGAGAAAAAAAGCGGTCTATTTTGTTATCTGTATATACATAAAACACATGAATCCGCAAGGGGAGGGTCTGCAGGATGAGGCGGGCCTGTCTCGACTCTCAATACTTACACAGATTCGGAATGGACGGAGTCATGTCGCTGCGCCATCGAATCAGTGTTGACACAATTTTTATTTCATTCGCCCTTGCTCCCCCTCCCACCCGAGCAGTTTCTGCTTTGCCTCACGGCCGGCTTGGAAAGCCTTACAGTGTTGTGCTTTCATTCATGTCGCTCCCGGTCACCATAGGAGTTCTAGGCAAGCAGAAAAAAACATTGCATGAAGCGCCGTCCAGACCAGTATAAACCCCATCCCGTATAGCCCTCCAAGGCGCATTTGCCGAGCACCAAAAACGCCTACAGAGATTGCAACTCAAGCGCCCCATCGTCGCGGTTCTGGTCAAAACGCCCGATGACCTCGCGCGCTGCGACGCGCTCATTATTCCCGGCGGGGTGTGTGATTACTTGTGCTCGCTCGTCCTCTGCTCGCTGGCCGACGACGCCGGATAGAATCTACGACTATTGCGCTGCTGGCTCGTCTTGCGGGCCTGATGGACCCGCTCAGGGACTTTACACGCACGAAACCTGTGTGGGGGACATGCGCCGGTGCTATTTTGCTCTCGCAGTCGGTCACTGGCGCGAAGAAAAACGGTCAAGAGCTGCTTGGGGGCATGTCTGTTGACATTGCGCGGAATGGGTGGGGATCTCAGGTGGGCCATTCCCTTCGCCTGAATAAATTTTCAAAAAAGAAATTGACGCGCAGTCGTATACAGGTGGAATCTTTCGAAGTCCCTTGGAGGTAAAAGGTCTACGAGATTCTTCCGTTCCCTTCACAGGGATCTTCATCCGCGCTCCGGTAAGTTAAAATATTCCCCATAGCAAGCTGCCCGTTCATCTCCATTCGCTGCAGGTGGTTCTCGGTCTTGCGCCAGACGCGTCGAACCAGGTCCTCGCACGGCTGCCCGCCCAGCTGCTGCCAGAACCACTGGAAGACGAGAGCGACGTACGGACGGTCGTCGCGCTCCGGCAGGGCCTCCACCTGCTCACCACATTCCACCCTGAGCTCACACAAGACGACCGCTTCCACGAGTACTTTGCCCGGAAATGTGTCTTTCCGACTGCATCAGAAACTTGAAGGTTATCGTAGACCCCCGACGTAGACACGGTAGATACTAGGGTGTAGATTGTTTTGCTGCATGAAGTCGCGTGTCATGGACGAATAGAGTCATGACTCGATCGTCACCGTGTGGCATGTGCCGATGCTGATTCGCTGTGCCTTTTGATTCGACAGCGATGATATCTGACTGATATCTGCGACTCATACGATTCACCGAAGCCCACCGAGCATTCACTGACACGCGCTGACTCGTGAATTTGGGTCGTTTCTCTCACTAGCGATACTAGTAACGAACGGCCTACAACGCATCATCCCCAGCTGGGATGTGCTCAGCCTGGCCGCTCCTGACACATAAAAACTCCGATGCTAGGTGTTGCGACCCGATGCGACTCGCATCGCCGCAAGTAACGAGTACTGGGTACTTGAAACGAAGAACTAGTGCAAGCGCTGGCAGTTCCGTATGGACTCCCGGCCCCGCTCGGCGCGTGGGCCGCGCGGAACTTGCTATGCTTCTCCCACCGCATGGGGGCGCATGCGTTACAGCTGCGATAACATAAATACACGCCGTAAACGCAATATATGAGGAAGTATATCTCGTACTCGTACTCGTGCTGCAGTACTACCTACTCTCACAAAACGACTACGCAGTCAGCAGAAGCAGAACGATGCTCGCCGGCGTGTTCCTCAGCGTCCTCTCCGCGCTCAGCGCGCTCACCAGCGCGCGACGCGCGCATGATGACCAAGGCGGAGCTGCATGCGAAGCAGGCAGAGGCCGCCAAGCGCTTTGAGCGCCTGTCCGGCGCAGCGCTCGGCCGGTATCAAGAAATCACGTTTTCCAACCCCGCGCGTCGGAATTCTTCGTCGACGGCGCGACGATTCCGAGGTCGACTTTGACGTCGGCCCCAGTTGGCGGGGCTGCTTCCCATCAGCGGAACGCGAACGAGACGCGTAAGGTTGGTGTTCGGAAATGAACACGGATTGGGCAAGAGCTTGACGCGCGTTTTGCTAGCTTTTCTTCTGGTTCTTCCCTGGGCCAGAAGGCAGCTTGGATGATATTATCTTCTGGTGCGCTTTTTGCCACTGAATACCCACGCTCCGAGCGCTCATAATTAATTGCAGGACGAACGGCGGTCCGGATGCTCCAGTCTCGAGGGCTTCCTTCAGGAAAACGGGGTACGTCCACGTCTGGCTGTGCAGAGACAGCAACATTCTGATGCTTGATTTCCGCCAGCCATTCTCATGGGGCGTCGGTACAGCGAAGCCCATTCCCAATGTCAACAGCTGGACCAATCTGTCAAGCGTCCTTTGGGTGGAGCAGCCCGTCGGCACGGGCTTCTCGCAGGGCAAGCCCGACATCACGGTGTGTATTGTAGATGCACGATGTACAGACGTCACTGATTGGCATGTGCGACAGGATGAGAACGGTTTGTCGGAGCAGCTTGTCGGATTCATGCAGCAGTTCCTCGAAGTGTTTTCTGAGCTTAAAGGGAAGAAGCTGTACATCACTGGGGAGAGTGTAAGTTACTCCTTGCCAGTGCCATTTTTTACCCCCAACTTACAAGTACATCAGTACGCGGGTCAATATGTTCCTTGTAAGTGGAATTACGATGCAAGATTGATTGACCTCACAGCATCGTTATCAATCTAGACATCGCCAACTTCATCTACGAAACCCCACCATGCTGGATCTGAGCCTCCAGGGCATCTGGATTTCGGACCGTGCGTACATGTTGACTTTTTTCTCGACTTGACCTGACCTTGGGCCCAGCGGTGATCGGATGGGATGTCGTCCAGGAGCAGATCCCGGCTGTCGACTTTGTTCACAAATATACCAATGTATTCTCTTTCAAGTATGCGTTTCTTCCTGTTAATTGGTATCTGCTTGTTGATCACGTTGTGTCAGCCAATCGTTCATGGCTGAATTGGATGCTGTTGCGGAGAAATGCAACTACGCAGGTTACTACGAAAAGTTTGCGACGTACCCTCCGGCTGGGCTGCTCCCCCTCCCCGGAAAGTCTACCGAGGCCGATCGCGGATGCGACGTGTGGGATATGATCTTCGATGCAGCCATCGTCATTGTGAGTATCTTGCTGCATCATTAGCATAGAGTCTTGATAGTATCTAGAACCCCGCGTTCAACATCTATCGGATTTTCGACACTTTCCCTGTCCTGTGGGATGTTCTCGGATTTCCGTTAGTGTTTACTAATAATTGACCAACTCAACACTGTAATCGGTTTCTTCTCGCAGCGGTTCCTTCATGGACACGCAACTCTCGCCATTGTACTTTGACCGCCAGGACGTCAAGGAGGCGATCCACGCTCCCGTTAACGTCGACTGGACCGAGTGCTCGAACATCAATGTGTTCCCTCGCGGCGACAACAGCCCTCCGACGTCCTTCAGCGTTCTGCCCAATGTCATCGAAAAAAGTGCACGGACGGTAATCGTGCATGGGCTCGCGGACTTTATCCTCATCGCCGAAGGGTTGGTTCTATTCTAATTTCTTTCATTTTTGCGCTGTGTTGACGTAGCGTGGCAAATGCACAGTGCACGTATCGTCATCCAGAAGTGAGTGATGAATGTTTTCAACATGCCCGAGCTGACCGAACGGTGTACTTCTTACAGCATGACTTGGAACGGTCTCCAAGGTTTCCAGACACCTATCGCGAACGATAGCTTCCTCGTTGATGGCGTCGGAGCGCTAGGCACTACCCACACCGAGCGCGGGCTGACATATTTCGAGGTCGAGCTGAGCGGACACATGTGAGTCCACCTTTCTTTACAATGCTGTGATCGTCGTCCGACCATGCTCATCACCTCGTTACTACATACAACAGGGTGCCACAATATTCGCCGGTGGTGAGTTGCTCTCCTCGCACAGCCTTACTTGTGATGAATTGCCGGCTAACGTTCGCGATAGGCTGCTTTCCAGATAATGCAATACTTAATGGGATTCAGATCTACGCCTTAGGCCAGACTGCTGGACCGCGTCGTCTTTGGGCGCTAGAGGAAATACTGTGTAATTATTCGGACTACGACAAAAAAAATTGAGCTGCTTTGCATGGGTACATTGGCGCTGAATTCGGACACATCCGAGCTGCGTTGATTCTCTTGTAAAGAAGCTGCTTGGACTGCAACAATCATATGTAGAAATATTGCAGCACAGTGCTTCTTGAGGATCAGCCCGTGTTATTCACAGCGGCGTGTGCCTAGTTTGGTTACGATTCTAGTCTGGTTACCGCTAATCTCTCCACAAGGGTGATCGCATAAAATGCTCCCTTCGTAGCAACAGCTATTGTCTCTCCGGTCGAACCTTGCACGTACCATTCAAGGACGGCATAATGTAGCATAATCTTCTGCCAGAAGGTCTTTCTAGAGGGATCGGCAACCGTCCGTTCTCCGACTCCGAGGTCGCCGGACAGCCAACTGGGTAAGTGGCAAGTATCATTGACAAGCGACTCTGATCCTCAGTTCAACACTGCATCCACAGCGACTGGCATGGAAACAAGCCATAGATCCGCCTGGGATTCTCATCGCGAGGGGCATCGAAATGCTTTAAACAGGCCAAAGCTGCTCTGCTTTCTCATTCCCCTTCTCTGCTTCGACCTGGTGTCTTGTGTTTTTCTTTCAATCTACCACCTTTTCCCTTCACACAACTACCCTCTTAATCACCATCTCCAATGGCTCGCATGTTCGCTGTGGTCTTGGCTCTCTTCGTCGCCTACTCGGCTGTCGCTGGTACGTTCTGGCCATAAAATACTAGCCAGAACGCTCACTCTACGCGTAGTACCGGTCGAGAGACGTCAAATTGGTAATCTGGACTGCAACATCAACCGCGCCAAGATTGTCGTCACTCTTGCTCAAACCGGGAGCGCCGTGAAAGCGATTAACGGAACGTAAGTTGTCTTTCAACACCTCATTCTTTGCGCAATATTGATTTATTTTCTCTGGACCAGAGACCCTGCCACTGCGACGCAAGTGGCAGCCGCCCAGGCCGGTCTCACGAGCTCTGGGGAGGGCATAGCACAGATTGCTCTTGCTCTCGTCACCGGACAGACTGCTCCCGCGGCTGCGCGTCTCCAGGTCAAGCAGGGCCTGCTTGATGCTCAGTCGGCGCTGAACAACATTACCGATCCGACTGCGACTGCCTCCGTCGCCGCCGCGCAATCCAAACTGGCTGACGCCATCACGGACGGAGACAACGTTGTTGCCGACTGTAATTAAATGGACTGAGACAAAGTTCATGAACGGGGGTGAAGGGTGGTTATACATTAGTCAGGATTGAAAGTGATACTTAATAGCAAAGCAGAAATGCAGATTTTGGGAATGGAACTCGCACTGGCCTCTTGAGTTGAAAGACAACTCTGCATCAGTTCAGCTGCTTATACGCTACGCGAGCCCGACACGCTGATTGTGGAGACATGACAATGTCACGGGATCGCGATTGTGACATACGACGCGTCAGAATCAGATCGCTGTCGGACACGCCTTGTCACGCGTCGACAAAAGTTGCACCTGTTTATCCCTTCTCTTCTGGAACGTCCACCACGATGCCGGTGCTCGCCCCTTCCCTGAGCCCTCCGATTCCAGGATTCTCAAGGGCCCGGGATCCCTCTTGCTGCTGCAATCCCATCCGAAATCGAGGACCAATCGGAAGACACAAAATCCGACGAATCAGGAACATTCTCGACGGTGTCAAGAGTCTCACTCGATCTCGAGAATATTAGTAACAGAATTGCTTCGGATCTGGCTGTCAGTTTCGTCGCGCATGTCTTGTTTCTAAAAAGCCAAATTCCATTGTGCGTGTGCCTTCGCCATTTTCACTTCGCGTTTTCTGAACGGTTCCTTCAGTCCGGTGCTACAGCTCGAGAGGATTCCTAATGGCAAGGTCCGCGCTTTGAACTTCTTATACTCATCTTGCTGCTCTCACACATTGCCTCCAGTCCAGTCCTCGGGCGTTGAAGCTACGAACAGACCTGCTCGCCTCATTCGACACCTTGAGCTCTCATCTTGGCACCACATATAGTGCTCTCTCAACAGCTTTTGCTCTCACATCTAGGAGTACTCCTGACTCGGCAGCAACCTCTCTACCTACGCGGCGCGCTTACCTCGGTATTCTAATCGGTCCAAGCATCGGCTCTGCGAAAACCAAAATCTTGTTCGCCGTTGACGGATTGGTGGCCAAGGTTTGTGGTGAGAGGGATGACTTACCTGACGCCGAGTCAGATCCATCGGATAGTAGCGCTGAGCGAGAGAGCGACGAAGAAGAGGGTGAGAGATCGGAACCCTCGGAAATAGACTCCTCCGACGCCTTCGCGTCTTCTCCCCCCCATTCTCGATCTCCCTCGCCGTGCAATTCGACACGATCCTCCTCCCCTGACCTTCCACCGCAGCCATCTGTTGAAGCTCAAATGCAAACCACGCTCCGCACCGCGAACCGTCTTCTATCCCACACGCTCGCAACAGCACAACATAGCATGCTCGCCGAGCTTGGTGCGCAAAGCTTCAACTTCTCTGTCGCTTTTTTCCCTTCAATGATTTCCCACCAGCTCCCTCCCAAACCCACATCCTCTTACGCGCCCCGCGGTGCTTCGCCCACCCCGCCTGGGTGCCGCGTCAGACTGCCTCTAGTGCACTCGACACCGCGCTGCGCGAGTTTCGACAAGAAGCCGGCGATATGGTGCCACCGCCTTCGAACTCTACTAAAAGCAATCATAAGAACTCGAAGCCAAAAGTCGAAGGCGCGTGGATTACCTGCCGCACACAGGGCGTCGAATTTCCCGACTCAAAGACAGAGGCGGGTGTGGTTCAAGAGGAGGACGAGATGATTTGGTGGAGTTGGGATGGGAAGCTTGTAGGATTTGCGGATTGGTAGCAAAAAGTCACATTTCACCTAAGAGTGGAGGCTGCAGCTCGTCGATTGTTTACTGCAGAGATGGCATGTCACAAATTTGCGAGCAGGGAATAATGATCTGGACGCGTAACGCGAATTTCGAAACCTCGATCACAACGTGATCGTGTCTTTAGCACAGGCTGAGCCGCTGAGGACAGTCTGAGTCTATACATACAGCCCGCGCTCCGTACTCAATCTCCGCTATGTCTCAACAGCAAAAGAGATGGAGCAAAAAAGTTCACCAAGAGAGACTGCTACGTCGCCGAAATGCAGAAAGCACCAACTGCCGATGCAAAACAAGCAAGATGTTGACAAAACAGGGTCTCCCTGTGCACCAATATTCACCACTGCTCAGAAAAATGACCCATCCAATGAGGAGGATGTCTTCATCCCTATATGCTGTCAGCAGACGAGTCAAAAGAACAAGCACCAACCGCTGGACTTGAAGTGAGCCAACAGATAAATCACATTACTTACTACGTGTGCAACAGTGAGCTAATGTACCGAGGACCCGCGTTATGCCTTGTCGCCGGAATACAAATACAAAGTTTCTCCCTTCGAAATCATCTGTTGGGAACAACCTACGGGCATTCAACACAAGATGCGCATGTCAACATTGGTGCCATGCGTCGCTGTTGGAAGGAAGAGATGATGCAGAGGGTGCTGGATAACCTCCTCTTCATTGCCGGCTTCGTCGCCAGTATCACATACCCGCTCCCGCTCAAGCATGCGCCTCCTCCACTCAAATTCAACCTTCGCCTCCTCCCCCTGCACCACGAGAGCATCCAGCATCTGATCCGCCACCTGCACGATAATCTCGTCTTTCACCTGCAGCGTCAGCGCATCCCGCAGTGGCAACGCCAGCTCCTCCGCCAATTTTCCCACAAACACCCTTAGCTGGTCATCCAGCTCGTTTTGAAGCTGCGTGGCAGAGCCCTTCTTAAACTCTTCCGCCAGCGAGCCGCAATCCATCGCCATCGCACCGTCGACGTTGCCATCTTCGTCTTTGTCGTCGGACCGGTTGGCATTTGCGCGATGTTCCGACATGATCTGCCGGATAACGTTCTCCGGTAGACTTGCCCACGGCACCTCGGGCATCCTATCTCCATCCCCGCCCAGATCGCCACCGCCCTCGGGCTGAACGCCAAACTGCTCCTCCAGGTGCCTCATGAGCTGAGCCTTGCGCTCCGGCTCCATACCCCGCATCTTGACGACAAACACATCTTGCATAGCAGCAAACATCGTCACATCCGTGTCCGGCTGCGGCTCGGAGACAGGTGACTCTGGCGTGAGCGCCCGGCTGAGTGATCGCGTAGGGCTCTGAGGCGGCGGCGAGACGACAAGGCTCCTGTCCATGAGGTGCACGATCGACGACACCTTGAAACGCCCCAGGGGGGACGCCTCTACGTCCCCTTCCTTATCGGTTTCAGGCTCGACTTCGGATTCCGCAGGCCGTTGAAGCACCTCCTCGAGAGACGCCTCGCGGGTGCTGATCTCAGGGGACGGCGGCGGCGCCGGAGAAAATACGGGAGATATCGCGACAAGTGGACGAGCCGCGAGCGAAAAGCTGTCCCCGTCTTCCGCGCCGAATACAGGTTCCACCAACCCCCCAAGCGAAATCGGAGGGTGCAGCTCCTCCTCCTCGTCTTCAAGCTCCATATCGACGTCTTCGTAGGGCTCGTCAACGAACATCTCTGCGTCTACGTCCATGCGCATATCTTGATCCTTGTCCGTCTGACTTCCCTCAGAGCTCATCGCCAACTCGACTCGTGGAAATTCTGGTACTAAGTTCTCAACTAGCAATGTAGCCTCGGTAGATGGTGTGGTGACCAGGTCAGATTGGAAGGACGGTGTAGTGCAAGCCGGCGGTGTCGACGCAACAGAGTCGCGGTCCGCAGTGGCGACCTTCGCCTCCAAAGTGGAAGCGACCGGCGTCGCGTGAACGGGCAGCGTATCTTGGAATGTTGTGGACGATGAAGGGGTCCCGCTTTCTCCCAGAAGAAGCGACTAATTGAGCCAAGTAGTTGAGAAGAAGATTGGAACATTGCACAGAAAAAATTCGAAAAACTGGGAGAGGAAAACAGAACACCCACCTGTATTTCGAGCGGCCCTAGGCTGGCTCGAAAGCTTTTCCGCTCCGGTCTCATACGCGGTGGAAGCATGCCGATCGGCGGAGGCGATGGCGAAACGGATTCTGTTTTCGAACGCCTAGATATCGGTTGCGGCGGTGACGCGATTGGTTTTGATTTCACCGCGGGAACGATATTTCTGGGCACGCCCACTTTCTTAGCTTTCGCCGTGGAACCGGGTTTAGCTACAGGAGAATGAGGATCCAGTTCAACGATTCTGAGTTGTGGCGTACGTTTGGGTCCGGGTTTGGCTGAAAAATGTAAGGTTGAACTGAAATGAACAATTCGAACATCGAGTTTGACTTGCCTCTAGGAACTGCGGGGGACGTAGGCTTGGCCATATAAGATGAGATGAATCAAGGAAATTGCAAGAAACTAACTGGTCTACTTTTCAGTGGAACCGTCGTCATCAACGGCGAAGCCACTGCGGCTTTTTCCAGATTCAACATTAACGAAGTTGACAATGCAGCGGTTTTCAATCTCACCTGTCGTCGGCATTGATCCGGATTGCAATGAGGCTGTGTCTACGGGCCCCTGCGTCGTTGCAGTTGCAGTAGCCGGGGAGACCGCTTCTCCTGAGGATGGTGTTTTACAAAAGCACTGAAAATATATGATAATTACCTGGCTGGCGGCGAGAGGAGGTCGCAGTGTCGGACCAAGCTTTAGAGAGAATAACCCTATGTTTTTCACGGACGTGCCGCGTCCACATGCTCTTGGCGTTGACACCAGCATATGTCCGGGGACAAAAGGTGCATCTGAGCAACAGATCCTTCTGTCTCCGCGGCCGCGGTGGCTCGAGATCGCGGGGGTACCGAATTGCGCCCTCCGGGTTTGAATCGAGCGTAATGAAGTCTTTGACGTCCAAGAACCACGTTGGGTGCTTGTGCATCACAGAGTAGTCCATCCCTTCAGAACTGAGTGCGACATTGTCCGGCAGACTATCGAAAGGGGGGTGAATGAACATGCTCCTGAAGTAAGGGACGGTCGAATGCGGGACGTCGTGTAGCGGGACGACCTCTGGGAGCGTTCTTTTTATAAGATGGTAAGGGGAAGGGTTGAGAGTGGAGACAATCGGACCAAAAATGCCTTTCGAGTGGGACCGTGCTGACGCTGATAAGACCACACTCGGTGATTCTGGACACAAGCGTGGGGAAGGGGAAGCTATGAGGCCAGCAGTTGGCGAATGTCCGCTATTAAATCGGTCCCTGAGCAAATGAAGGGAAAGCGTGAAGGCGGGAAGATGGCAGACGTGGAACCAGTGCAAGGCTTGTTCAATGTTCACATCAATGATCACGTACATATACAAATAGTAGAGCATATTGGATTCGTAAAATTTGGATTTTCTAGTCAAGTGAAACTCGCTTGTAATTAACCGAGTTTCGAAAAAGTGATCCAGTGATTGTGGAGTGTCACACAGATGTAACACATCCGCGTCGCGCGACGACGCGACCCCCGCCCGCCTGCCGTCACCTATGTCCCTGAAATTTTGACTGTGGACTAGGGGACCCTCCACTCTCCAAAATTGCGAAGTCGGGGTGGCAGACGACAAGAATTAAGTAATTAAACACAGTTTGTTGATTTGCTGCGTGACAGTACATGGGTGCGTCGACGCATTCCATCAACTCTCAAATTAACCGAAACTAGCATTAAATTAACCGAATTTCGGTTAAAAACCTCATATTTTACGAATCCAATATGCTCTAGTACTAAAACTTTCCTTTAGAGCGGCGGACATGCTCCCAACTCCTCGCACCTCGGACATCGTTTGAATTGCCCTCTGATTGGTCCTAAGTTGGTGAAACAACCCACAAACGCCTCGACTTGGCTGCAGCTGCATTGCATGTTCGACAGCTGAAGTCAAGCTGAAGTGAACTAAAAAATGTTGCAATGCCCGGCGGGCCGCCGAATTCTTTCGTGCCATGATCACCATGTGAACATCGCCAGTTGAGTACTACAGCCTGTAAGTCAGGTAAAACGGAACCTCCCACGTATGTGGAGCCGCCAAGAAAGCCTTCAAGTGAAAGCAGACAGAAGCAGACCAGTGCCACTACTGGACTTGGAATCGATCAATGCAGGGTCCTCGAAGCCATTTCTGGGCCTGGATCGAGAATTTCATGAAACTTGCACCACAGCGTTCAATCTCCCTCCCGACGGCGTCATACTGTTAAACAGGTCCCCCTCCATATGGAACAGAGCATGGCAGGGAGCTAGTACTACAAAAGAACAAAAATTGTTTGAGCAAGATTTCAAGGACACAGTCAAGAGAGTAGGTACAGAAAGTCGCCAGTTGATGGAAGCTTCGAGAGAAAGGGACAAGACGAGAAAGATACAGACGGTGCAAGTTAAACTAGCTCCTCGCTGTCCTCGGACGACGGGCCCAGTTCCAACCACCACTCTGAAATTTGAGCCTCGTCCATTCCCTGGGTTTGTTCGAGTATTATGTCAGATAGTCCACGATGCTTCTCCTTCAAATGGTCTGATAACACCTCGAGCGAACTTCGACTCGAGCACTTGAAAGAGTCCACAGATCTGAGATACATGTAAGTCAGTCAGATGTGATGTAAGAGACGGACATACTCTTCCATAACACACACGTCGCATACTCGAAACCCATGGCGGAGCCGGAATACCAAATCTATGTGCTTCCAGCTAAAGCGAGGCGAACGGAGGCCGGGACCGACATCTGCGAGAACGATCATCTATCTTCCCGGAACGGGCAAAGGCAACCTGACAGTAGTTACCTTCCTCAATTTTCAACTTGGGTTCAGAGGGGTTCCTTTGCATTCGCGAGGATCATCATTTTCACCTCTAGGCTCGTCTGGACATCGCCAGGCTCTCCAGCCTCTGGCATTGTGAATTTGCACAACCCGCGGGTGCCATGAACAGCGACTCGGCACCTCGATCAATCACGGGCTCTGTGGGAAGCACCATCTCAAAAACAGCATCGTTAACCATCTCGAGGTCCCTGTCCTGAGGAAGCTCTTCGCCCCCACCAACTACGGGCTCCGAGGAAGGCACTACCTCAGAAACAGATTCGCTGCCCACCTTTGGCTGGGTAAGTCCGGACGGGGCCAGAAAGCGCCGATGATAATCTCTGAGCGCTTTGGCAGTCGCCTGGTGTCGCCCGATCGAGAAAGGCTTGCTCGAAGATCTCTTTGCAAGGAGCTGCAGTTGCGCGAGGATCCCGCCCCAGTCCTTCAACGTACTTATGAGCGTAGAAGCATTCACAATTGGAAGAGGGACGTACATCGCTAAGATCGGCTTGCCCGTTGTTCTGCAGCACGATGGTCTTCAAGCGCTGGTCGGCAAAGTCCCAGTCTACATCCTCAATGCGGAAATGGCCGGGCGCTATTGAAGGTACGACAAGACTGCTGTCGGTGGCTGGGTGCTGCTAACGGCTCAGTACGGATGCCGCTGGTAACACTCGAAAGTGCACCATCCGCATCGAGTTCCATTGCTTCCGACTCGTCTTCATCAGGCAAAGGCGGAAGGGCCGCGGCTGGACTGCCATCTGTTTCTACACCACGAGGTTCTGCAAATTCAGTACGTACAAAAGAGAATATGAAGTCAACTACTCACCCATCGGTAGACCTGTATCACCTTCGTCCAGCATCTCCAATTCCGGACCAGGGTCGACTAGTGTCACCTCGTCCAGATGATCCGAGGCAGCCACAACGACAGCTTCGCGATGGGGCTCAAAGTAGCCGAAGCTTGTGCTTTTGGACGGGAATGCTAGTGCTTCGTCGTCAGACTCCCCCAGCGTCAAGTCAATTACCTCTGTGCCGCCAGGGATTGTTCCACTACCGAAGCCTTCGTTTTGCGCAGGGGATGGAGGGAAGTTTACAGAGACGTTTTCCTGCTTCACCCGTATCTGTGGCAGACGTAGGTGCGGGAACGACGAAGGGGAGTTTGCACCCACATCTCAAATATCGTCCCCACTTTCTCGATCGCGTCTTGGGCCTGAATCGAGTCGGAAGATTGTACGGACTGCACATCTTGCGCAGGCGCTTCATCCTGCGTGCCTTCTCCGTTGGCCTGCTGCGTCTCGAGCTCCGAATCTGTACTGACAGGTTCCACCGCTGAGCGATCAGGCATCTCTAGATCTCCGTCCCCTCCGCTCACTGTGTGCGTCTCCAGCCCGGAGTCCAGATTCACGAGCTCCGTTGAGCGTTCGCCCTTAGAAAGCCCCTTCTCCGCCCTGAGCGCATCGTTCTCCGTGTCAGCGCCTCAATGAGGTCTGCAGCCGCTGCCCACCCCTCCTTCCACCCATCGTCCATTTGCAATTTCCACGTCTTGATACGAGACTCATATTCCTCGTACTTTCTGCGCAGCTCGGCAATTGTCACTGTAGGGCTCGAAAACCGGTGCGGGTAAAGGTTGCCGCGAAGGAGGGCCACAGTCGGTGGAAGGGAGTTCCGAGGTCTCGCAGGCGACGGAGAAGGGGGTGATGTATCAGAGCGAGGGACACCGCTGGAAAGCGTATTCGTACTCGAAGGGGCGGAAATAGAAGATGACGCAGGGCCGGGGTGCAAAGTTTGAAAAGTCGCCGTGTTACACTTTATCCGGGAGACCAAGTCGGTGAATGCCTTGCTGGAAGAAGACGACGGGGCCGCTGGGCAAACCGGTGGCGGAGTGCTGGGTGGGAGCGCCCCAGACAAGGGTCTGGATGGGAAGGAATCCATCGTGCTTGCCGAAATCTCGTTCGTTGCGCTTTGGAGTGGAATCTCTCGCGCTGAGGTAGGGACAGCCTTGTCGAGCGCCGCCAGTAGCGGATTTGACGCTGGAGAAAGAGATGGGGGTCTGGGTCGCGTTTCGATTGGGGTGACCTGCGGAACCTCGCAGGGAGGGAGAACTGAAGCCGGAGCTGCCTTCTGTAGCCCGACCAAGGGAGAATCGCCTGGAATCCGTGAACGGGAAGGTCCCGGAGAACGCATGTCTGTAACTATCATACTCTCCGGGCTGTCCCTCGTCCCTACCGCCGTCACATCCTCAGGATCACGAAGCTGTGGCGGAACGGCACCCGCGACTATTTGTCGATAGATTCCTTCTAATTCCAAACCTCCGTTTGTGTTCGCAAATTTATGAGGCCAGGAAAGCGAGGCGTATCTTAATGGTCGTTAGCACGCTATCAAATTCATTTGTGTTCGCCACAAGCCAACTCACCTCCATAGGCGACTTTTCCACGACACTTTCCCCGCACTGGCCTTTTCAGCAACGACTTTTTCGAGATGTCTACCAACAGCGAGCAGCGCGTCCCGTACATCGTCAGGATTCGGAGGGCGTTTGCCAAAAACTTCTGTAAATAGAGTAAGCTGAGAAAACGGAAGGTGGATGTAGCAACTTGCCAACTGCGTCTGCACTGGGAGCATCGCGGCCTTGGCTTCGTCAAAGCTATATATGTGAGCATGAGTTGATGAACCATCCGAGATAGAGATAGAAAGCACCTGTCGTCGACTGATTTACGCGGGCGCTTACGAGCGCCAGTTTCGGAGGATGAGGGCGCTGCGCGCTTGACTGGAAGCTGAGATTCTGATGCCGATCGAGATTTCTGGGAGGAAGCGAGCTCTCTGGGAGGCAGAGCGCTTTTGACAGATGATACGACGCGGGATATTGGGTCTTTCGATGACTCAGCGGGTTTGTTTTGAAGGGACGGCGCGGAAGGAAGATGCTTGATTGGAAGCGGAGGCACCGAGACCCAATCAGAACGCTGGGATGGCGCGAGCTCTCGCGGAGGCGGGGCGCTTGTCGCCACTGAGATAGGGAGGGATATTTGGGATTCTGGTCGCGCGGCGGGTTGCGTTTGAGGGGACAAAGCGGGCGAGAACTGCGACCCAGTGGGAACAGGGTTTTTGAATGCGGCGGGCGTTGGTCCCGAGTTTGGCAGAGGAGGACCCGGCGGTCTCCTTTTCATGTCAGACGATGCCGGTCTGTTGGAAGGGGTTGCGTCACGACGAGATACTGAGACCGGTGCGGGCTTGCTTGTGACGGGTGGTGCGGACGAAACTCCGGCGGGTCCCGTCGACAGTGAGATCGACCCCGAGGAAACGGCTGGCGTCGGTCCCGGCACTGTGGACTCTTTCAACGCACAAGCATCCCGTGCCATTCCGGAATTCTGAGGGGCCGCGGGTGTTATAAACTGCGCCGATGACGACACTGAAGGTCCAACGACTTTGTTCTGTACTGGTTCAATGGGTTTGGCCAAGGGAGCAGTCGATCCCGAAGATAGATTTGATGCGCCTGTGCTTTTGAATTCATTCGACCCCAATACGTTGCGCGCTTTTTTACTGTCCTGCCGCTTCAGGGATGAGATAATCTGGCCCAAGATCTCGGACGCCGAACCCACTGTGAACTGGTCAATGAACAGCACATTCACATGTTGAGACAGACGTACAAAGCTTCTTGGTCTGTGTACCAGTGGCCCAGAAAACGCGCGCATGGCTGGGACTCGGCCAGAGCACATATTCAGCCCCAAAGAGGGGATGCTCAAGGCGACCGTGGGGACCGGGCCAAGGTCTCCACCCGTCTGGATAACGGCCGTAAAGCGCCGGGGCGTTGGTATCGAGGTAGATGTCGCCTACATCACCGATAGTCGCGGAGGGCGGGCAGGAGTCGCGATGCTCTTTGTAAAGGTGCGGAGTAGTAGACCGTTTCAAGGTGCGAGGAATTGTCTAGCTCCCGTTTGTGAAATGTCGAGTCGGATGTGCGCGTTGGCAACTTGCCTGCTTTAGAGACATTGAATGTGAATGTCGTCTGTATTCGAGTTTCAACAACTTCAAGAAGTAAAGTACAAAACACGCACGGAAAGGTTGCAGATCACACTGGATACCACTCGCTAGATATACGTCTTTGAGCTGAATGAATGAGTTGTTCAAGCACTTTTGGGCATAGCGTCGATCTCGTGCAAAAGCGAAGAGCTGCCGTGCAACCAGCCTAGCCGCTCAGAAATTCGCAAAATTTGGACTCCATACGAGCTAGTAACTGTTAGGAAAGACGATTTGTCGTCATCCAGGGAGCTGCTGGGAAGCTAGGCTGGCCGCTCGGGTGACATACGGAGAATGTCCCCGAAGTGTTACGGAGCTGATCTGGGGTTGGAAAAAGCTGATCCATTGAACTTACGGTCGTCAGTACACCTCTTGAGCACCGCGTCCGAGCAGAGCAAGAGCCAAATGAGACGGGAACAAAGATTCAGACAAAGGCAATTTTGAATCACGTGAATTGACGCATTTGATCTAATAGTAAATTGACGCGCCGCGGTGAATTATGTAAGTAAGTACTTGGAAAACAAGCGGCTCCATGCTTCCTTGAAGTTCTGAAGTCAATGCAGTTCACCGCGTCGCGTCAACGCAGTTCCGAATCTGTTGTTTCCGCGCGAATCCCGAGCCGCGACTCTGATCCATGATGCATGATTCCCCGACGGGCCGACGGCCGCGCACGGTGAATTCGAACGACGACGACCTTCAAGCTTCAAGTTTCAACGACTATCTCCATCCTCATCGATCATCTCCGAGTCCGACTCCTCACCCTCTTACAGTCAAAATTCGTATCCTCATCCCCCATCCACACTGTCCGTTAATGCCACACAACCATGCCTCCACATCCATTCACCGACTCCCACGGCCCTTGGGGGTCGTACATTTGCTGGTTTGTCATTAAGCACTCATGCGAGCCCTTTCCTCAGCACGTGCTGCCGCAAATTTTGGCAGCGCCGACAGCGGCAGTGGTAGCACCAAGGCGATTTGGACAACACGCAGCCTTGGGCGATACTCTGCTCAGTGGTTGCAAAGTCAGCCGCGGTTGTAGCGGATGGGTATACGACATTAAGCCCGATTCGCTCCCAAAGTGGCTAGGCGCGGGCTGCGTCCCTCAGAGTACCGTCGCAGATGTCGAATTCGATTCCGATCTTAGTCGACAAAAGCCTCAAGTTGCCAATAGGGTCCGGACTAGGTGGCTAATCGCGAATGTATGTTAAGACCGTTGAACTGGAGGTGCGGTCGAGTCCCCTCTCGGATAGTGCAGGGTGACCTCAACGAGGGAGCCGCGAGAACAACATTCCGCTAGGGCATTAAAGAACGCTTCGGGGTCGTCTGCAGGGTAATTCTCATCCCATCCGAGTTCCAAGACTTCAAGGGCAGGTGAGAACACAACCTGACGGTTTGGATCGATGCAGCCAGCGTCACGCGTGGCAAATGGAGGGTGCGAAGGCTACTGAAGGATGGACGAGGGCCGCCAAGGTGAGCTTGGGTGGAAAGGTTATACGCAGATATGCAAGACCCTGGAGCTGCCCTACGCGGACCATCGCGGGAACGCCACCCTGTATACCGCGAGCGATTCGAAGTGGCGCAGGCGCCCGACTGCAGGGAACGTGAAGTCGAGACTGCATCGATGAATTTGAGGCTAATGACATCATCTACAGTGCTAATTTAGCCAATTGTGGGCATCGCGCAAGCGAGGTTGGAGAGTAAGGAACAGTGGGACACGGACGGCTCGTAAGTGATATCGATACTCGATAGTTCGGAGGCTAAAAAGACGCAGATGTGTGGGAAATCAATCTTTCTCAGAAATCGATGTCCATGTGAGGCTGCGAACGCCGGGAAAATGGATCCACTGGCAAACGGGGAAGGAAAATATTGAGTGCAGGCAAAAACTTCAGCAAAATCGGTGTCGACCTCACAACGAAGCTTTTCACGCGCGCGGCATTCGCAAGGCGTCGCGGCCAGTCTTCAGATGCAAAGGCAGCCACATTGAACGCTGCCAAATCTTTTGCAGAAAAAAGCCCATGACGCGATGACCCTCACCCAAGGGTTAATCCGATCTGCTAGAGCTGCACGGTATCGAATATATCCTCTGGGAGGCACCCGCACAAAGCCATGAGATCATATCGTCCCTGATCCTTCCAGGCCCCCGGTTATTACCCTTAATGTCCCTCCGGATAGAGTTAAATCAACGCTCAAAAATCGCGATTTGCCCTTCAGGTTAGAGTAAATCGGGCGCTAGCCCTGG
>QVIE01001194.1:0-11863 GCA_013387415.1 Panellus pusillus | reverse complement strand
CGGGCGTAGAATTCGCGGAGTTCGGTCGTCCAACCCCTCCACTTCGCGGGATCTGTCCGCCAATTCCAACGAGACGCTGGACAAGTTGAACCAGCCGGGACCGTCAGCCCACTTTTTGGGCATCGAAGAGACGTTGGAGTTTGCGAACGAGAGAGGTTTCTCCCTGTCGGAGCTGGTTTCCTTTGCAGAATTGGAGCAACTATTCGCCCCGCAACTCGCACCCACGCCGAAGCCTTCTCCCCCAGTCGCACCTCCTCTGGCACCGCCTGCCGCGCCCTTCGCCCTTCGCCGTTGCCTCCCATAGAGGCCTACCCCACCGACTCGGATGAGGAATCCGAGGACACCCGGGAACGGCGCCGACGTCGCAAAGGCAAAGGTCGCGCTGCCGCTGAGGATTCCGAATCTGATGAGTTGGACGAGGAGGAAGGTCCGGAAACGAAGCCAGAGAACGTCGATGCGCCACGCGCCCCGGCACCCGCGTCGCCTCGCCCAGCTCGCGTGCCTCCTTCTCCCCGTGGCGGCTCCGTTCCGCCGCTACAGCGGCACCTCGAGCCCGTGTCCCCGGAGGAGTTGCTCAACTGGCCCGGAGAATCCTGGCGCCCCGTCGGAGCCGTTTTTGCGGGCGATCAAAATCCCCTGTGACCTGTGCCGGGAGAATTGTGGAGCGTGCACAGTGTTCCAGAATAACGCCGACGCGGTCGCCCCACGAACTTCGAAAGGGCGCTCCACTTGCGACCGGTGTCAGGCGAAACACCAGGCATGCGAGCCGTGGAAAACGTTCGCGAACAATTTTCATGCTAGTTCGTTCGTAGAGAACCCGCTGCGATATTGGGAGCACCGTGGGAACGGGCAATACATCTGCTTGGAGCGGGATCCTCGGGTGGAGGATTTGAATGAGTTAGGTGCGTCCTGACCCTCTTCTTCCTCTCCTCCTCTTAGTTCTTTCAGCGGCCCACTTTTCCCTCGGGCAATTCTCTTACCGGTTCTTGCCCCGCCAGAACACAGAACGCGCTGGACTCCGCTCGACCACCATCGGACCCGATCGCCGCCGCGGTGACACCTACCGCCCATCCCGCGATCGTGGCCCGCCCCCAAACGCTTCCCGGGAACCCCACGCCGACCGCGAGGCTCAGAATCGAGCAACTCCACCTCCTCCGGAATCCGACCGTGCGTCTCCGTCCGCGCGAAAAACGCAGCGCCTCCTCGCCGCCTCAGGACGAGCGTCCTTCCTGTCGTCCCCGTCGCAGTCCGACGCCGCACCTCCCGGGTCCTTCGCCGGCCAACGAGATGCCTCCACCGCCTCGCCCAGCATCCCCGCCACGGGTAGTCCCCTCGCGTACTCCTCCGCGCGTAGATCCCGTACCGGAACTTTGTTTCGCGCAACCCCAGAGTCTGGCCCGTCGCGAGCTGGGTCTTTGCCATCCGTGCCGATTCCGGGAAGCCTCCCGTTGGGCTGGTTGGCGGATGCTATTCACGGGGCCTATGTGGCGACGTCCGCTTCCGAGGCAATGTCATTCGAGGGGTTTCTGGTGGAGCTGGGACGGATGGCGGTAGCCTCGCGGCGTCGTGACCCGGAGCAATAGAAGGCGACGTTCCGAGAGCAGATTCGTGGGGCGGAACGATTTTTTTATAATTTCAAGTATTTCGTGTATAGTGTAGAACTAGATATGCCTCCTCCTCCTCCGGGGTTTCCACCCCTTGTGAAATGCAACTTCTTCTTTTCTTCTGTGGTTTTCGTCCTTTCGTGTGATTCGTCGAGACCTACCCAGGGCCAGATGCGCCAGAGTCAAATGCCTTGGAAATTGATCCAGACCGTCAGATTTTTTTATCGCTCCTCTTGATGCATGCTGCTCTGATTCAATTACGCAGTCGAACTAGTCGTCATCGAGTCTTTCCGTGTTTACAGAGCCAACATAGGTTTAGCTTCAAGCACATTGACGAGACTGACCTCCTTGACTGTAACGACGTGCGAGGAGTGGTTTTTCGGAGTCGAAGACGGTGCATATCCCTCGTCTCGCACGCATCTGCCTGGTCATCCATTTTCAGAGACTACTCAGCCTGGCCCCTACACCGACACGCGCACACGCCTGCTGCTGCTGCTGCTGCGCCACAATCGCCCCCACGACCGCCCTCAGCTCGCCGAGCCTCCCCCGCATCCTCGCCCCGCCACCGCCGCCACCGACCTCCTCCAGCCATCCGCGCATCTCCTCCTCCTCCACCCGTATCCCCGACGGAAGGAAGGTACGAGCAGATGCAGATGCGACGGAAGGAGGAGGCGGTGCATGAGCTGCGTCTGGCTCGCCGACAGGCGGGCGAGGCGTGCGCTGGTTTGGTCCTGAGGCGAGAGGAGGGCAAATTCGAGGCGAGTTTCGAGGTCCTGCGGGAACGATGATGATGAGTATGACGAGAGAGAAGAGCGGACACCACCATCATCTCTTGGTCACCGGTGGCAGTCGGAAACGCGACGCTCCCCCCGCTGCAGTATGCAGCTTAGGTGCAGTTACGCCCCTACAGCCCAAGTATGAGATCCGCAGCTTGCGGAGGGCTGACCATGACCCGGGTTGACCTTGGCGGAGCACCATGATGGCTTCCGCACCCGCGCAACTGGCGAAGACCACGCGCGGCCCCGTTGACGCACGGAACACCCAAACGAACCCGAGAAACCTGAAAGATGTCCCGACCGACATCCGCCGCGAGGTCGAAGACATTGAGGTCGAATCGCTCGGCAACAGTGCTACGTCACCACTTGTGAGCTACCAAAAGAGATTTCTCGACCCACACAACGAGAGACTCGCTCAATTCACAGGCGCGACACTCATGAAGACCCATCGATGCACCGCCGTAGCCACGACACTGACGACGTCAGGACAGACAAAAGTCTGCGGGACCGCCGAAGGCCATCACTGCCACGGGCGAAACTCGTATCGCAGGGAGGATAGGACTTCCTCCGAGTCACCTCCAGGGGGTCGAGGACGACGGCAGCCAAACAGACACGACTGTTGTACGCTATACACGCATTACAGTGCCCCCGAACTAATAAAATTCTGTTCATCTACTCCCCGCTGCAACTCCTGTACCCGCCGTGGGCTGACATAATGCCGCTCTCCACCTCCCTCGTGCAGCGCGAGGTCCTGCAATTCAAGGAGCCTGCTCCTTCCCCGTCCCCTCCGAATCCGCCTCCCACTTCGGGAATCAGCGCTTTCCGCGCATACTTGGATCTTCCGCACCGCAAGGTGCAAACCGACAACGCACCTCCGACCCCCCCCCCCCCCGCCGACCAAGGTCACCGAGGCGCTCGACATCGTTGTTCTCATAACCATGCCGCAGCCTTCCGAAACCAGTTCACACCATCCCGATGACGACGAAGGGCCGCCCGAATGTCAACTTGGGACGCTCCATCTGCCGTGGAAAGACGATGTCAGGCCGTCATCATGACAAGTTTCTGTAATTGAGTGCCGACAGCACATTGTATATCATTTTGGCTCCCAAACATATACCGGGAGGCGATCAACTTGAAGAATCAAGCGGTTTCTAGGACGTGAACGATGTCAAGGACGTTCGGCTCGGTCAGTAATATGTATTTTTATCTATAGTTCGAACGACGGGCACAGGTTTCCAAATACAGGAATTGTACGCGCAACATTCACGCTCACGTCCACCGCAACAGTAAAGAATGAGCGGTCTCGTCTAGATCTGATCTCTTTCACTTCTCTCAATCCCCATTGATCAACACCTTCACGCTTGGCGGTTGGGGCCCTCGATATTTGCTCCGATATATCCAGCCCTGAGATTCCTTCTATCCTCCTGCCTCGCGAATCCCCATTCAAGTAGACGCACTAATGCGGTATACCCAGAGGGTCCGCAGCGCTACGGGGTTGCGAAGGCTTGGACCAGGACTGGAAATGGCGCCCGGTGGCATTCTACACGGACCGTAAACCCCACGAACCATCTCCGAACCTCCCTCTCCGTGAATCCCCATCCAGGTAGATGCACTAATGTGGTATACCCAAAGGGTCCGCAGCACTGCGGGGTTGCAAAGGCCTGGAAGAGGATTCGAAATGGTACCCGGTGGTACTACAGGACCGGCAGATGGACCCCGGTCCCATTGTGCTCAAGGATGGGGTGCATCCCCGTACACTTGTTGTCTGGGTCCCCTCGAGCCGATGGCTGAGCGGGCTGTATCGGACGGGAACGGCCGCGGAGGTCTCGCGGATGTCTTACTCTCCCCGACTTTACACATTCCTGATCTACATTTCTATGACCTACATTTCTATGATTTACATTTCCTTGATCTACATTTCTTATGATCTACAGTGCAATGGAATGAAGACTCTAAGTGTCCGGCGGGAATAGAGAGAGGATCGGAGGAACCCGGCCTAAGAGGCGGGGAGATCACTCAAGGTCATAGACGCAGTGCGATTGGTGACAACCTCCTGGTTACTGAGGACCCCGGCGACCTTGGGATCGGGCTGAATTGTGGCCGGCAAGCCCTCGAAGTGATGGCTCGGGACGGGTACAGCGGTGATCGCGGTGGCGAAAAGATTATACTCCTGCTCATGTAAATATCGTGGGTCACCCGAGATACAACACGGAGCGATATGTTACCCTATGGATTGTTCCCTCAATGAGGTGGTCGTGTCTGTGCAAGGTGAACTCGACGGATGCGATGCGACCACTCTCGATAACTCCGATTGCATTCTGTGGGGGTTAGAGGATGAAAGAAAGAGACCTTAAATATGCACACCTGGGTTAAAGGGCTCAGGTTTATATACATTGCGGGCTGCCTACTTGAAGAATAATGCACCCAGGGTATGATCGCTGTACTGGTCTTCATGGAAAACGGTCAGGCGGACCGAAAGGCATGTCAAAGTGAAAATAACGTACCCCTCGACAATATTCCTGGGAAACTATGCGCATGAGAACCAGCGCGGCCTTGTCGTGTTGGACCAATGCTAATTCACTAGCAGGGTCGAGGCTGGTCAGGTGGAAACCCTTAGGAATCTGCCTTCGATACAGCGGGGGTTCCAGGTGGAAAGGCTGGTGTGTACTGACTTGTGTAGTGGAATCCGCCACACTGATGGTGCCTTTGCAACGAAATCGAACGATGTCGCGGATGGAGCGTGGATGGCGAACGTATCGGAACGACGAACCGCCGTCATGGCGCAAACAATCGTACTGCATTTCAACGTCTTCTTCTTCAACGGACATAATGTCGAGGTAACACCATGCGCGAGAGCGGCGCGTAGAGTGACCTCGCTAGGTACTGTAACACTGACAGGCCACACAGGGCGAGACAGCTCGGATCGCATACGCACGCAAATGGGTGCTGACATTTGCTCCCGCGGGTAGAATACTGTAACGTGATCCCGTCGCGCGTGCCATGTGACCGTGGTTGACTGTCAATGCCACTGCGTAATTCTTCGCACGCCGACTTTCGCGTTGGCACTACTTACCCTGTACCCTGCTCTGGCCGCATCGAAGCTCTCCACCCGCACCCAGAACACGAATAGCATCCCGTGCCACGCGCCGCCCCGCTGCAAGGGTTTGCCACCGCGTTTCTTCGTGTATTAGTGGGGGTTCTTTCCGGAACGCGCCCTGTATGGCGTACTCTACCAATCACCGGGTAAGATACTTGCCAGGATATTCGGAAGGAATGGAGATAATTGACTCCATTCTCCGCACGCTCTCCAGGCAATACGTTGGCCGATCGATGGTCTGCCACCCTAGACCGCACCCTGTCTCTCCTATGAGCGGACCAATGTATGCATTGAAAGGGAGGCGGACACTCTCTTTGCTCTCGTGCAGCTCTCCGCTCTTCTTGTTCATTCATACTGCTCGCAACTCCCCTGCCTTCTCCCTGCTCCTCCCCCCTGCACGATGTCTTCGAATAACCATAATTAATCATCCAAGAGCCATGAGTCGAGGCGCCAACAGGATTCTGAGGCCCTCACAGAGACCACTGTCGGCGGCTCAAAGAATACGCCTTTGGGTCACACCCCGTCTACTATCAGCAATGCAGTGGGACCATCCGCAAACGAGCTTCGCGAGAGGATCGGTGCACCAACCATCCCGAAGACTGAAAAAGCCCCCGAACAGAATGCTCGCGTGGACCAGACCCACTCCGTCCTCATCGAACGCTCTCTCACGCTCAGCAACCGCTACAACCGCTTCGAGCGTGCCGCCATCAAAGCCCTCGAGGACATCAAGGCCAACGGGGAGAGCGCGGATTCGTCTGCACGCTCGCCGGAGATGGAGAGGCTTCGGACTGCCGTTTTCGAGAACAGGGATGCCACCCGTCTCCTCACGACCTACATCCAGCCGGTACCCACGATGCAGCGCACCATCGAGGAACTCCAGCAGCACATTGCCCGTCTCGAACGGAAGATTGAGGAGTCCAAAGTACATGGTATGCAATGATATCATTGATATATCATTCGCGGACGAAATACTTACATGGCCCTCTCATTGAGGTAACTCTACGGGAGCTGCAGTACACAACGGAGCACGTAACAACGGCCAGTCCTTCAATGCCGGTTTTAACGGTCGCAATGGTATGGCATGTCAACGCCATTCGGCAACATATACTGATCTTAGTAAAAGATCCCTCTGCTGGGTTCCCAATGCATAACGGGACAACGGACCACACCAACGGCGCAGCCCTGCACGCCCACACGGCGGGATTTGCGATGCACAACGGGGCACCCGGCCAAGCCTTTAGCAATGCAGCCCCAGGTGGACAGGTTGGAATAGCAGCACCCCCCCCCCCCCCCAGAGCTGGGCGAATGTTAACGCTTATGAGAGCACCAATCTCAACAAACGCACACATGTTGAGGCGTTCAGATTAGACAGTACCGACGCGCCCTCGGCTCAGCGCCTGTCGAACGCCCTTAACCACTCCTCCAACAACCAGGGAGACGTCTTCACGTTCGACATCATCCTATGGGACGTCAAGGTCACTAATGGCACTACCGCCATTGAGATCGCACGCAAGGCCTGTGATCTCCTCAAGGTCGACAAGCAGTTCTTGATCAGCGCTGCACGTCCCGCGTACATTGTAAAGACCGCAATCAGTCTCCGGTTTGCGAGCGAGGATGCTGCGCGCACTTTCCTCGACCGTCTCCGCAGCAACCCCCCAACCGGGATGGAACATCTCAACGCCGCAACGGCGGCTGTGTATGGAAAGCGCCGCGCCGGCGGGGGTAACTCAAACTCAGGCAACGGTGGAAAGTCGTACTGGTAGATATGCCACGTACTACGATTACCGTGCTACTCACCAAATTCTATCTCTCGTGCATCTCATAGCCTTCGGATCGTGTTCTGGAATATACAAGGACGGCTTGCTGTCAAAATGACGGACGACGATATTCGCGAACTGATCAACGATAACGACGTGGTGTTTTTACAAGAGACGTGCCTTCGAGTCGGCGAGGAAAAGACCCTTGAGGTGCCGGATGGGTTTGAGATAGTGGCACAAAGCAGACCCGATAGACCTGGGATAAAGTCCACATGGGGGGGAGTCGCAGCATTCGTGCGCACTGGCGTCCCGTTCAGGGTGTGCACGCAAGTTTTGAAGCGGTGACTATACTCAAATCGGGCTAGTGGGACTTTCTGTCTGCCCGGATCTCCTCGTAACCAATGTCGTTTTGTATAGGACAGGGTGGTTCAGCGTTCATGTAAATGCTTCGCGGTGGACGCGTTGGAATCTTCGGGGCGCTGTCTAACGGGATCCCACTGTATGCGCTCTCGGCCCAAGCTTGACGCCAGGGTTCACCTTGTCGAACGAAGAGCCTTTCTACAAACACGTCGATCACGAAGTGCCGCCGCCGGAGCAAGTCCGCAAGCTGCTCGTCTGCAGTGCGTCGCGCGCAGCTGCAGCGTCGAAAGACTTACCACCGGAGCACACCAGTCCTAGACCTGGACCATGAGCATCGCTCCCGTCGGGCTGGCGTTCTTCCCCTTCAGCGCCGCGCTATCTGGGTCGCGTCGGAGTAACCCGCGGGAAGATATCGGGCGTCGCCGAACATGGAGCGGATGCCGAGACCCACGACGACGAGGCTAGCGGCGCCGAGAGCACCACCGCCAACGCGACAACGCCTAACTCGGCCGCACCACTCAAGCGAACGCGCAGATCAACTATATGTGATTCGCGAGGCGGCCGCAAGGGTTCTGGGCGTACCGGGCGACGTTTGGGAAGACTTGAAGGGACGAGTAGTGTACTTCGGAGGTGTTTCAGAATGCTGGCGTGTTCTTCTTCCATCTTCTTTTCTTTTCTTTTTTCAAGGGTTCGGTTCTGATGATATTAAAAGCACCGACAGAGTACCGGTGAAACTTCGACAACAACAGGTGCGACGTCGCGGGGCGCATCTTCGAGACGGGGATGAAGAAGTTTGGGATGGACGTGGGCTTCGTGTTCAGCCATGTGAGCTTTTTGCTTACGATCAACGACGATAATAGTACGTTCTCCTCCCCTCACCTATCCCTGGCTGAACGTGAGTCTCCGCAGACGCACGGGCTCTCTTTGAGCGCATCATTGGAACCTTCATCCCCCAGCAGGCGAAGAAGCTCTGGGAACGCCAGTCGCGGTCGCAGTACCAGCACGAGACCCTGGAAGCCGTGCTCAAGAAGTTGAACAGCGCATGGCGGAGATTTATCCCAACGGTGTGTCCTTTCTCCCTCCTGTGATGTTCTCAGTTTTCTGACCCTTTTTGAACGTGCAATCAAGCGTTTCGCCCAGCGCCACGCATACCACTCTCTCGACTCCACCGCGAACCAAGACCTCGGTCTCTTCCAAGCAAGAAAACAAACCGCAGCGTGTCGAACCGTCGTCATCCTATTCCCCGATGACGGCCACCGCGAACGGCCTCCCCCAGCAACGGCAGTGGCGGCGGCGGCAACAGCCTCAGCGGTTCGGGCTCCCTCACCATACCCTTGACCTCGAACTCAAACAACTCAAACCCGAATCCGAACCCGAACACCCCCGCCGCCCTCCGACCGTAAGGGCGAGAATGACTGCAAGTGGCCGCGGCCCGGCGAGCGGGTGGAGCAAAGTAGCGGGATGTGATACTACTGGCCGGGTCCGGTGGTGGGTGGGAGTGCAATTGGGATTGCCTTTGTCACTTTTACGATCATTTGTTTTCACACCCCAGTACACGAAGACGAAGTTTGTTCACAGTAACTATGATGTATAGGTGCCTATGTAACAAACAAGAAAGAGCTGCAATGTTCTGTGGCTCATACACTCCTTCAACTCTGCGGATGGAACTTGGAAGACACATTCATGACATCGTTAGACCTATCGGCCAGCCTAGCGTCAGCGACGGCATTGGGATGACCTGAGTAACTTGTTGACTGTCGTTGCCTTTCGAGTGGTTTTCATAGTCCGCCGGATAGCATGCGCAACAGCTGGGGAGTCGGCAGATGAAGGATGTTGCATCCTACCGAACACATGGCTTTCCTTGATTACCTCCTTGGCATCAGCTTCTGAATTTTAATTTATAGTGCTGGCAAGGTTCGGTTCGGTTCGGGTTCGGGGTATATTTTTCCGAACGCCGAACCTGAACCCTGCGTTCGGTTCAAGGAAATTCTGCGTTCGAACCCCGAAGCGAACACTTAGCTCTCGGTATAGACTAAACAGCATTGTAAATTGTAAGACACGACACATTATTTATCGGTATCACAGCTCTCAGCGGCATCGTACCCAAAATCATTATCAAGTTCGGCAATAAGAGCGTCCCAGTGCTTGGCGGCCAAGGCTCCCGCACTGATGTGACCATTCCGGTAGCCACTTTTCAATAGTTGCAGTGCCTCGAACAGTTCGGTGCTGAGGGAATTCCGAAGCTTTGTTCCGGTAAGACTTCCGCTCGAGAAGGCCCGTTCTGCCGGGGTGGCAGAGCCCTGAATGGCCAGATAGTCACGAGCCATTCGTCGGAGAGTCGGGTATGAGGTGTTATGCTATAGCTGTCAGCGCAATCTTCGCTATATCTGAAAAGTAAATCACTCAGACCCCACCAATGAAGCACATTCAATTCACCGGACGTCTCGAGAGCTGACATCAGATAGGCTTGGAGCTCGTCACGAGGTTGTGCCTTTGCCCGCTCTTCCTGCTGAGCCAATTGCACAGCCTGCATTAGGAACGAGCTCCCGTAGCGGCGTAAGGGAGCGGTAGTACTATTGGTAGCAGCGGGTGCCGCCGCCGAACCACTGTCTGCATTGCCCTCAATATAGTACCTGTCAAACTACCCCGAAGAGTCAGTACGAGCGCCGGACGAGATCCGTGACAAGACCTACGGCTTCCTCGAGAGCCGACATTCCCTTTTTGTATTCATCCTCGCCCCATTGAGTGCGGAAGTACACATCTTTGAGTGTGGGATTGAGAACTTTCGACGGGTGAGTTTGCGACAAAAAAAAGACTTGAAAGAACTGACCGAGACAGATGAAATACGCCCCAGACGTGTTATCAACGCGGTTGAACCATTTTCGCAAATTTTTGACTCCTTCGCGGAGTGCCGTCTTGAGTTCGACGAATTTCGGATGGGTTGACATGGTTGTGAGTCGCTGTATCAGAAATTCGAGGTTGGTATGATGCGCCATACTGTCGGGGTGCGCTCGCTGGAGAAGGTTTGGGTAACGTCTGCTAGTTCCTACGGTGAATCAGAGTCAACGAAGTACACGGAAATAAATGGCGCAAAGAAAGTACCCGAAGAGCTTCGTGAATCAGCTCAATTTTTTGCCACTCCTGCTTGCTCAATGTATAATCACGGTAGAACTTATTGCGTAGGTCGGAACGATGAGATAGTCCCGCAAGCCCTCACGGGTAAACTCGGGCGGCTTTGGCTGCGAGACTACAATGCCATCCAAAGTTCCCTGAATCCTAGCATTTTCTGCGTCAAGCAACGAAAAGAATAGCGCAGAATATGAAAACACACTCTTTTGAGCTATCTGTCTTCGGGATTGCCCGCGGATGCATCTTGATCCCGAGCTCAGCACAGCGTGCTTCGTAGACTTTGAAATGATCTTGGCGCCTATAGAATGGCGCAAAGTCAGCATGTTTCGAAATACACGTGAAATGACGGCTCGTACCGTGCAATATGGCTCCGAAGGGAAGAAACACTGCCCGTGAGGAAGCACTGGGAGGCGATGAGTCCCTTGCGGCTGAAGAGAAACAGGTGTGAGAAGCAATAGCAGAAGACCTAACTGCGATATGGCGTACGTGCAAACCAAGCAAATAGCGCCGTCCTCCAATTCACCGGTATGCGGATTCTTTTGACCCTTCATGCGCTTGTAGACAGTCTTGATATCAGCGGTGGAATTGTTGCGAGATATCTTGGCAACGGCCTGGAACATTGTTAGCAAACAAAGATCTGCGAGCGGTAGGAGGGAAAGACGTGCCTGAGCATGATCCGCGTCGCCCATAGCCTTGAATTTCTCATACTCGCCGCTATCGATATCCATGGCATCCTGCCCATCAAGAAGTTCGGCGTCGGTGTGGTCGATGTCAGTGCGCCGATCTTCGCCATCGGTAGAATGATCTTCGATGCTAGGTTCGTAGTCGGATTCACCGCCGGAGTCGGAGTCGGCGGTGGCGGCAGCCTTCTTGGATACTTTACGAGGCGGCGCGGCGAGTGTACTGTCGCCGGCCTTGCGTTTACCAGCTGCGCCAGCCATTTCCGCGTTGTTGGGATCAGAGGCACGAACCGAAGGGCGAGTGGTGCGGCTAGAACGCCGACGAGGAGAAGACCGGCGGGCACCACCTACCTTGCGCAAAGGAGGGATGCCCGTGAAGATAGGGTGGATGGCGGCGAAGTCGACGAGGATGGGCGGAAATCGGAGTAACGTCGTCAACGTCGTTGTAGAACTGTATCTC
>QVIE01000189.1:0-40284 GCA_013387415.1 Panellus pusillus | reverse complement strand
TTATACTAGTGATTTTCACCCAGAGTCCTCAGCTTGTATCCGTTAGACGACCGTCGGCTCAGCATCGTCCAAGATCAAGGTATTGTTCCGAGACATGGAGGTCCCCTGTGGTCAAGAAATTCGCGAGTGTCAAGGCTCACGCATCACCGTCATTTCCTAAATTTTGCTGGGCTATCGCAGCTTCGGCCATCGTATTTTACGGTTACGTGCACTGCGCATGGTGAGCTTCATATCCACCCAGTATATATATATATATCTCAACTACCGAGACACTCGCTGCCCAGAATCTTTCAGTTCAACATAAGGCTGCTGGTTCGCCGCCACTATTAAACCCTGCCTGGGCGTCGAGATATTCTTCCCCCTATTTCTTGAATTCGTTGATTCTTGCTCATGGGTATCGTTCACTATGAGATGAATCAACAGAACTTGAAAGGGCTAACGCGGCATTGTGAAGGCACCACAGAAGCCCGTGTGTCCAAACCTAACGGAGTGCAGGGTTATTCGAGACACTGAGCACTCGCAGTTCAAAATTTCTCACCGTCGGACATCAACTTCGGGATCGCTCTACCGTAACTTGACGCACTCGTTTTTTTTCGTGTGAAGCCTAATGTACATATGTGATGTTACTGGGAACTATTTAAAGACTTTTTTGATCCGACCAGACGATTTCGGGTGGAGATCGGGAGTCAGGGCGGTACACTTTTTGGCGCTGCTAAGATACCGTGCTAGACGGGTAGCTCGAGCCACGGACCACTTCTCCATACTCAACGGAAGTCCGAGGTAGACCGAGCCAGGCTTGGGTGCAACTTGAATGCCGGCACTTGAGAGTCCTAAAAAGGTGGGGCAAAGGCAAGCGGAGATCAAATTTAAAGATGTTTCGTTTACTGACTCGACCACTTCGTGCATCCTCAATTTCCCCAGTTTCTTCCTCTCTGCGTTTCACTTCGAGAAAAATGGCCACTGCGGGCACCCCGGATTTCGTTCGTCTTTTTCACTCTCTGTTTTTCATCTGGTGTCTCAATTCTTTGTACAGAACAAACCCCTCTACACGCCGTTGGCAGAGCTGGATCCCGAGGTGAAAAATATCATCGATAAGGAAACGTGGAGACAGTTCACTGGGCTTGAGCTCATCGCGTCCGAGGTCACTGTGTCTTCAACGCGTTCGAGTTTTTTCCTCACTGTGTACAGAACTTGACTAGTCTGGCCGCGATGGAGGCGAATGGATCCATGCTGACCAACAAGTACTCGGAAGGTCTTCCCAACGCTCGTTACTATGGGGCAACGAGTACATCGATGAGCTCGAGATCTTGTGCCGCAAACGCGCCCTGCAGGCATTCAATCTTGACCCTGCAAAAATGGGGCGTCAATGTGCAGCCCTACTCTGGCAGCGTGAGTGTTCAGCATTGCCACGAGGTGACTTGACACCTGATAGATACTTCATAGACGGCCAAGTACCGCTTTTCTCCAGATTGTGATCGGCTAGCTGACGAAAATCTAGCTTCGCCGCCCTCACCGCATTAATTCAGCCCCAAGATCGTCTTATGGGTCTCGGACTCCCTGACGGCGGACATCTGACCCATGGCTACTACGTGCGTTGATCCAAATCGTGCTCCCCGCAGCTCGTCTGACCTGAGATGTCCACATCAGACTGCTAAGAAGAAAATGACCGCATCATCCATCTATTTCCAGTCTCTACCCTATGCTCTTGTGCCTAGCACCCAGTTGATTGACTACGAGGCTCTCGCTGCGCAGGCCAAGATCTTTAAGCCGCGTCTCATCATCTGTGGTGCCTCCGCGTACCCCGCGACTGGGACTATGCTAAACTCAAGCAGACGGCAGAAAAAGAGGGCGCGTGGCTTATGGCTGACATCGCGCACACCAGTGGTCTCATCGCCGCGCAAACGCTGAACAGTCCGTTCGAGTATTGCGATGTCGTGACCACGACTACTCACAAGACCCTTCGCGGTCCGCGTGCCGGCCTGATATTCTTCCGCAAAGACCTTCCGAACGCTGCGGATCTCGAGAAACGCGTAAACGACGCGGTTTTCCCGGCCTGCCAGGGCGGCCCGCATAACAACACTATCGCCGCAATTGCCACTGCACTCCTGCAGGCAGCGCAGCCTTCGTTCCGCGAATATGCGAAGCAGGTCATCGCCAATGCGCGGACGCTCGCTGACGAGCTCGTCCCATGGTTACAAGCTTCAGACCGGCGGTACAGACAACCACCTCGTCCTCTGGGATCTCCGCCCCATCGGCTCACTGGCAGTAAGGTGGAGAAGGTCTGCGATCTCATGGGAATCACCATCAACAGTATGGCCTCTTGCTCTCTCCCCAGTTCAAAAATAGGCTAACGGCGTATGCAGAAAATGCCGTCTCCGGCGACGCTTCCGCCCAAGTACCCGGTGGTATCCGCCTTGGGACTTCTGCGATCACGTCGCGCAACATGCTCGAGGCGACGTGAAAGTTGTCGCCGAATTTTTGCACCGCGCTGTGCAGCTCTCGCTGCTGCTGCAGAAGGAGGCGGGTACCAAAATGCTCAAAGACTTCGTCCGTGTCGCGACGGTGCAGGAGGAGGGCAAGGTTGGCTTTGCCAAGGTGCGCGAGCTGCGGGATGAGGTATGCGCGTTCGCGTCCAAGTGGCCGCTCCCCGGCGTGGACGTGTCCACTCTCACTAAGCCCGTTGGCTTTGACGAGTAAGGTAAACTACGGGGAAAGGAAGAAGATTCAACAATCATCGGTCTTTACACAAAGCGGACATTCAACATAGTCCGGACCGTATTGTATTACAATTACCAATGTATGATACATCGGCAGTCCAGTGTGCGCGATTCCGATAATGATATATGTACATGGCAAGAGCTATTGACCGGCAGTATACTGTGAAAAAGTGCCACCAGGAAGAACATATGTTAAACACAACCTATCATCAAGTGGAGGGATCTAAGTACGCTTTGTAGGCGTCAAGCCACGCCTGCTTTCCACCAGTCTCGATAACATCACCGTGGCAGGGAATGATACGCGAAAAGTTCCAGTCCGCGACGGTCTTGACGTCGCGTTTCATGGCGCTGGGTGTACGCTCAGACAATACATGGAGAAGGATCAGGCATGCACTCACGCCTGGTTTTCACCCATAGCGACCGCAAACTTTCCATGCAACCACGACGACGGCTTGAGGTTGCCAAAAATGGGCACAGAGCCAGAAGAGCCTGTCTTGGAGTACTGGAAGTATTTTTAATGAGTACGCGTATCACGGTTCAATGCAGTGTAAGAGACCTGTTCCGTGCAGGGCAGGTTGAACAGAAGGTCTGCTTCGATCTACCAGTCCAAGCGTCAGCTCGTACAGAAAACGGATATTCTTACGCACCATGGTCGCAGACGCTGGATGGAAGAACGCGACGTCCTTATTCTTGAAGCCAGAAAAGTAGCTGCAAAAATCATGACATGGCTAGAATCACAAGCGGCAGCACCGCTCACCAAGCTTGAATCTGCATGAGCCGCTTAACAGACCAGTCCCTGTGTTCTCTGTAGGAAGACTCACATCTTCCTCGAATCCATACTTTGTCTCTGGCGGGTCCTGGCCCCAGATGCCGTCAAATTTGAGAGATTTATCAGCGCGCGCAACGGCCGCGGCGGGACCAATGAGCTTGGCTGTCGGATAGGCCTTCTTGAATTCCCCTACAGGCAGCAATGACTTGTTTGTCCTCTATGATGTCTGGTTCTTCGTACCCAAGAATAAATGATGTACGGCGTCTGCACTTATGATATACCTGGCCACGTTCAATGTCGGGACACCATCGTGTTAGAACTAGAGACGTACTGCACAGGCCGAGCTCGTCAAGCTTGGCCTTAGTTTCTGGTTCAGCGGTGTCGACGCGAAAACCCAGACGCCACCGCCCGAGAGTTTGATAGCGGTAGACCGACCGCCGATTGGGAAAATACCGAAGCGCGCAAAAGGCCTGAGCATCATATCAGACCTAACCAGCCACTCTCCAATTCAGAAATACTAGGACCGTGAAAAGGTCCAGACATTCGTTGTGACCTGTAGAACGATGGTTTGAAAACGGCGCGCAGGCATGAGCATATGCGATACCTCGCGAATAACCGTGAATTTGTCTGCCATTTGTGAGGTGAGAAAAGAGAGCAAGGAAACTTGCTTTACGATTTCGTCATGGATGACAAGCTGTGCAGTGTGATCGACAAACTATCACATGCGAATCAAGGGCTTGAATCGAGACTACGTCGCTACGACATATCGACGATGATATCGTAAGATTGAGATTAGATAGGTCCCGAGCACTACAGAAGTAAGAAAAGAAAACCTGGTGTAATAAAGCGCTCTAGGTACGACAGTCGCTAGACGACAACCCGAGTAGACCGGCACCCCGAATGAAAGCCACAAGGCGACTAACAACCGTGAGGCGGACGTACACGTCGCAGACATCAGTTTGGGATCGAATGAGCCTGGGATTCGAAGAACGGCTATTGGCAAGAATAGTCAAGACTCATGGCTGCTTCCTCGACAAACCGCATGGCCTCGGCTTTGTGAAACCCATCACGCGCAGACGACGCCGGACAATCACTGGCATTCACATGAGCGGCAAAGTCCTTCGTGCGCTGTTGCTTGCCAACAGCGATTCGCCGCTCAAGGATGTCACCGCTAGCGCATCGCTGGTGGAGGCGGCTGAGCAAAATACGGCCGAGGCCGCGGAAGAGGTAAGTGGCCAGGCCGGCGGGCGAGGTGATGGTGACTGGCAGGCACAGGTGCTCGACGGCGAGATTCTCGATTGTGGGCAGCCAGCAATGATAGACGAAACGGCAAACGCGCTTTGTATGTAGGGTAAGTGAGGTTTTGCAACTATAAATTTAAAATCAGATGGATAGGATAGAATAACAAGCGCCAGGTCCTGAATAGCACCGGCCAAATGTATCATCTGTGTGCCATAAGAAGTGAGAAATCTGGGAAACAGACTTGCCAGCATTCAGAACGGGTCCAGTATATCGGTCACAGCTGCATTGGGAGTCGTCGCCTCCACCTAGACCGAGTCTGCCAGGACGGGAGGAAGTGGACCCCAGACGATATAGAGCAGCGACGATCATAGCCAACTTCGAGGAAAAGACCAAAGGCTTTGGAGGTCTTGCATCTCAGCACAGTCCGCGACAGCTGTCTTGATGAGTCGCTTTGGTCGTGAAGCCTAGTAAAGCGAGCGCCGCCGCGAGCCGGTCTGGCCGTTGCATGATCCGCGAAAATTCTAGGATCTCCTCTTTGACGGGGGAGATGCCGTTGATATGCACGGAAATGCAGAGCAAGTTCAGATGTCCCGGGTGCGGTGTTTTGCATTCCAGACTTGGCCGCAATCAACTTTGACGGATTCCAGAATCTTTCGTCGAGGCTCCTTTGTCCGTTTTCTCTTTGACGTGGGAGATGTCGTCGATATGCACGGGAATACAGAGCGAGTTCAGATGTCATTTCTTCTCCAGAAACGTATCGCCGCCAGTCCCCGTATGCAGCCTCAAGCGGCGTCTGTTCAGTTCCCAGCGGAAGTTCGCAATATTGTCTGCAAACAATGCCAAACATGCTCTTGTCTAGTGCGATGATCTACTGCCAGTGATTGCGGCCGTACAAGCAGCACGAGCCATATGCATACTACCGCCATAACTTGAAGTTTGCGGGCAGAATTACCCTCGCCCTTCTTCTCACCTGTCGCCAAATTTACTTGGAGGCCGTCGCATCCGTACAGCATTCAATTGAGTCGTTACCAGTCATTTATCTCCCAAGTTCGAGTCATGCACAACTAAGATCTGATTTCGTCCCATGGCTACAGTGTCCGTGCATATATAGCGGTTCAGTATGTATAGCTGTAGAAGCCATGTCGTCTCACACTCCCAAATCAATGACCACGTCCAGGTCGCACAGAAGAGCATTGGCCCAGCTCCCGGAGCGCCGCGGCTTCCGTCCGACTTCGGCTAGCGACGTGTCTGTCGGCCCCGCCAGCAACTCGTCGAATGCTACTCCTCCGACTCCCCCAGCTGCAGTTCCTTTGCCTCCGCTGTCTGACAGGATCTCTACCTCCGATGTCCATCCCCAATCGCAGTCCCCCCTCTTCGAAATACTATTCCCCGAATTGCGCAACATGATTTTTATACATGCGCTGAAGGAATACGACGACACTGAACATCCATACGATCAACATGCGTACTATTACCGACCAGGCTTCGAATATGCGGGAAAGAGTAATACCAATCTGTTGCTCACCTGCCGGCTCATATACCTCGAAACGCACCTCGCGCCGGTGGCTCTGAAAGAGCACGTTTTTTGGTACGATGCCGGCCGCGCGCCAACGGGGCCCTTGAAGAGCAACCATAATGCATATTTTGCGAAGATGACACTCCAGCAGCGCGCGGCGGTGCGACACGTGCATTTCTTCGCACAGCTGTATTGGCTGGAATCCCGCAGGGAGCAGATATGGCACCCGGGGCTTGGTGGCTTCTCTGTCACCATCACAATCCGCCACACCGACTGGTGGTACTGGGAAAACAAGGAGCGCCTCCGCATCGAGCCGCCAACACAGTGGGGCTCGTGGATTGAGAGCATGCCTCAAATTCAGCAGCTCGAGCTCGAGTTCGAAACGATCGATGGGAAGAAGGAGCAGCTCGAGGAACGCGTGAGGGTTGCGACGAGGTGGACATTTCCTCTCCGTGGAGGGGGAGTGTTGGTCCATGATGGATGCGCACCTATCCAGTCGACGTGGATGGGGAGCACCCGGATGCTCCCAACTCTTGCCCAGACGGCATCGCACAGGCAAGGGCACCACACAATGGATCTCAAACACCATGTCAGAAAGTTCAGGTTCGTCCGCCGAGATGAGCGTGCAGCCGCTTAAATTCGTGCGTGTAAAATGTATGTATGGCCCGCACATGCATGAAAGCAGTTACCGGTTACAATGTCCAGCGTCCAGTGTAGTTGATAGTAGTAGTCCTGTGTACCTTGGTTATGCTCATGTGTATCAACATTCATAGACGATTGAATGCGCCAGTCGATGCACCTAATGACGCTCAAAGAGACTAGAGTGGACTGGACTATCCCTGCCCCCGAGGCTCAGACATCCTATCCGAGTCCGCGTTGATTCGAAAGGCTTCTATGCCCCAGGATGTGATTTGTGCGCATCAACGTCACGGTGTTATAGCGCCTCAGTACCAGATCTACTGGCAACGACCAACCAGGACGTCAAAACCAGGTTAGGAGAGGTTACTTAGGACTCGGAGGCAGGTTGAATGCGGTAGTTGCACGTGTTTCTGTTGATCTTGTTTAACATTGAGTCTGACAACCTCAACCTTGTTCCCATCATCGATTGGTGCACCACAGCGTAGAAAATCGGCTAAGCATATGTGAAGGTTCAAGGTTTAACGGGCGTACTTCCGACCAACTTAAGCCTTATATGTAGGCTCGCGGACCCAGTAACGAGTCTGATTGATCTTGGATTGCGGCAGGTAACCTATTCCGCCATCAGTCGTACAATACTTATACTGGGTGGCAGGCTCGCCCCAGAACATTCGTGAGTACCACTAAGGCGGCATTGTGTCACGGAGCTCCGACGAGGTTCCCAGCGCTCACTACTGAAGCGTCAAAGACTGCGCATTCGTGCTTATCTCTGCCAATGTTCGGCTTTCTGATTACCCAAGGCCTTCTGCCGTACTAGATGCTTTACCCTTGCCACAATTTACCTCGAACTTCTGCAAGTATCTTTATTGTTTTGATGACATCTCACGCCATATTCGAACGATCCAACACCTTGTACCTTATTTCTGCCTACAAACTCCCACCCATGAGTTGCTCGCAAAACTTCTTCTCGATGGCGTGCTACTAGTATCTCCTCTCTTATAACCGCTGAACGCCGCCATTCATTAAGTACCGGACGACCTTTGCTTCGTCGGTCCACGAGCCCGGGTACCTTAATTTCAAGGATGGAATCGGATGGCAACCCCCTCAGTCTCCTTCGGATGATTTCAAGTCTGTTGCGACAGAGACCGACGATCTGGTCGACAAAAGAGCCCCCGGCCTTGAGTTGGACTCGTTGGCTATTCAACCGCCAGGACGGGAGGCCGGCAGACTTGGACGCCATTTCCACCCGCCGGTCTGTGTTCGATGATCCAGCTCTGGCTGCACATTATTGGCCGAAAGCTGAATACGAGAATCTCCATCGATTCGACCCGACAGCCCGCTGGACATACCGGGAAGAACGGGTCAGTCGTACGGGCATTAGTGCCATTTAGCCGACTGACGCTACCCCTGGAGGCTTTGGTTCGGAAAATCGACTGGAAAGTCATGCTTTGGGCGGCGATCAGCTTTTCTGCGCTTAATCTTGATCGAGGTAAATACAACTGCTTTGTCTTGCATGACTTTGAGCTGATAGCACCACGACATTGAAGGCAATCTCTCCCAAGCTAACACGGATAACTTTTTGCCTGACTTGAAACTGACCACGGATGGTAAATTTTGACTGCGTTCTTGCTGGCATAACCAACGCTGATATCCCTAGACTTCAATCTGGGAAACACGTGAGTTCCTTGGCGGCGAATCTCCCAAAATTGATGTTCTCTAGCGTCTTTCGGCTTTCTTTTCTGTGTGCTGAACTTCCTTCCCAATTGATTTCGAAACGAGTATGTCGGCCCATATTCTAACCGACATTGTAATTTATTGTACGTAGGTCGGACCCGATCGTTGGATTCCTACCCAGATGGTCTTGTGGTCATTGGTCACGGCTTCACAATTTTGGGTGCGTTCAAAATTGAGGGAAGGCTGCCTGCGACTTATCAGACGCAGCTTACGGGGCGGTCAACTTTTCTTTGACTCGTGCGCTTCTTGGGTGAGTAATAAATTGGACGTGCTGGGAAATATTCACCGTACGCTTGCAGGATCTTGCAAGGCGGGTATGTGTGAACCTGGTTCGAACGTAGCACCCGAATTCATATCTGTGAAATGAGGTTTATTCCGGACCTGATCCTATATCTTTCGTGTAAGTTGTGCTCACTGTGGTCACTTTACAGTCTTCACTGTTTGACATAGATTTCTACACCAAGCACGAATTGCCATTCCGTCTTGCATTGTTCTGGATGTCCTCCAATGCGTGTAGTATAGTGGCCAGTTTTATCGCCTTTGGTGTTCTCCGAATGCGAGGTGTTCTTGAACGTGCAGGTTGGCGGTGAGTCTCAACAGATGGATTTCAGTAGCGAAGTCTCACGCATCCCCACAGTTGGCTGTTCCTCATTGAGTTAGTGTTCAGCATCTTGCATGGAGTGATTGGATGAATTAACCTTTTAGAGGGTTGATAACACTCGTCATCGGGCTCTTGACGTTCTTCAGGATGCCGCCGTACGTGCGGTGTTACGAATATTACTTACAAAAAACTCAAATTACCTAGCTCCCCACCCAGACGAAAGCGTGGTTCCGTCCTAAAGGATGGTTCTCGGAACGGGAGGAGATCATCGCAGTTTCGCGTATTCTGCGGGACGACCCCACCAAGGTTAGCCGCGGTATCTTTGAAGTACATCTCCAATATTGAAGCTGAATATATCTGCGTATAGGGCGACATGCACAATCGAGAAGGTCTCACTCTCAGACGACTCTGGCAGGCCATGTGCGACTACGATCTCTGGCCGATGTACCTCATCGGTCTGTTGTTTGGGATACCTTCTGGTCCACCGGCGACATACCTTACTTTGGGTTTACGCCACCTCGGGTGCGCTATTTGTCTCGATCGTTTTTCTTAATTATTCCTCATCGATCTTCGTTGCAGATTTCTACGTTCCAAACCAACCTCCTGACCATTCCAAGCACCGTGGCCGGCACTATCACGATGGCTGGAATTACTCTTATATCCGAGTTCGTGAATGATCGGTCAATTGTTGCAATGGCACAAGACCTTTGGACGCTCCCGTTTTTGATCGCGCTGTATCTTCAACCAGCAAATCCGAATCCGTGGATTTACTTTGTAAGTACAAAATTTGGCTCCGTATTCCGTGCCCATTCTGACTTAAGGTGGTAGGGACTGGCGTCCGGGCTTCTATCGTATCCGTAAGTCGTGCTTCTTCGGTCCTGTGGCAGCTTGCGATGATCTGCGTAGATACACGCATCCTATTCAGGCAAGTAGTTTCCGATGCTCTCTTCAATCATATCTAAGGATTAGAGCAGGTTGGCTGGTGTTCTCGTAACTCAGGCGCCGTAGCTAGCAGGACGGTCAACGCCTCTCTTTACAACATGCAAGTATACCTGACGCCTTGCAGTTGTCTGAATGCTAACGCTAGTGTGTTATAGGTTCGTTCAAGCCTCAAGCATCATCTACAACCAGATATATGTGGCCAGTGATGCACCTCGATGTACGTCGTGACTCGTTTTCGATTATTCCTCGCCTTTCTCGCTTGATCAATGAAACTTGGATCCAGACCGGCGCGGAAATCGGATTCTTATCACGATCAATTGCGTGAACATCTGGTGCTGTATCCTGCAACAAAAGGGTATTACATGTGGCGCAATCGACAAAGAGCGAAGATCTGGGATGCCATGAGCGATGAGGTTCGTTTTCAATTGATTCTGCGGTCGGTAGGTTCAAAGTCTGAATTGGATGGATTGCAGGAGCGTCAACGCTATCTTGAAACAACGACGGATGTTGGAAACAGGCGTCTTGATTTTAGATTTGCTCACTGACAGGTTGCACAATCTAGCCGGAATTTCATCTACAAGACATTCTGAATCATGTACACTTAGTGGTTTCTATACCTCAACACGGATATATTCGTCTCAAATCTTCACTGAGCCGCAAGGGATGCCTTCAGCAGCTCGATTGCACGGTTGGCCGAGGGCCAAGACTCTTGGTATCCCGCGCCTCCGTGCCTGTTCGAAATGTTTTTCGGTCTAGGGGTAGGTAGTCCTTCAGTTGATCTGATCCACTTACCCGTAATTGTGTACGATGGGAATGGCCTTGCCCGCGATTTCTGTGCGATCGTCGGACTTGTCCTTTGGAATACAGAGGTTGAAATTCGAAGAAGCGTACCGAGGGATGTGCTCTCGATGCGCACTCCACCCTTTCTCGAAGGGCGAAGGCCAACACATTCTTCTATGACGTCTAGATCGTTTATGTCGCGGTTCGCGCGCTTTGCCTCCGGCAGCAGGGCGGGAAAGACGCGGACTGCTCTTTCTTTCATTGCTCTGACTGTTTCCGGACGCGATGTCGGGTGCCTAGCATGTGTTCAATTAAGTTGAAAGATTTCCACAGTGTGAAACTTGGCACTAACCAGTCGTTCTCTTGCCAGGTGCCTCCGACGATTACGTCGCCGCTTTGACGCGGGATGACATAGGTGATGTCCGAGTTCTGAAAGGAGTAAGTCATTCCTTCGTCGCCGACCCACGGCGCGCGGACGAGCAGCGTTTCGCCGCGTGTTGGATACATGTTCGTATCTCGGACAGTGTTAGCATGTTTGTAGGGGTTAAATAATTAGCGTTTATACCCATCACATCTCCAAGAACGAGGGATCCCAGCCCTGTACAGTTGATCACAGCCGCAGGGCTCGAGGACGGTGCGGTGTTTGTGGAATCCGCAGGAAATGGCTCGAAAGCCGAGCGGTCGTTCTCCGAGATCAGGCTGGACAGTGAGCTTATGGTGGCTCTGAACGCGTGTCCGCCCAAGGCCAAGAATCTCTTGAGGAGGTAGGCAAGGTACCTCGGAACATCGAAATATAGCTGCTCTCCGCGTGGTTCAACTTTCGAAATTCATTGGATCGTATTACTACTGACCGTCGGATATTCTCCCCCGTGCACGACACCCGCCGGGAGATCTTTTTCGTCGGAATGGCGGAACCACCAATGTTTGGAGTAGAATTTAGCTTGGTGTTCGAATTGGAGGTATGTTTCCGGCCTATTGAGAATCAGACCGGTCTGTTACCGGGTGACAGAGAGCGATGCACAATTTCTGAGTATACTTTCACCGTGCCTGTCATGATCGGGACAGAGGGATCCTCTCTAATGAGCTCCCGGACTATCGGAATGGTTTCTCGGTCCAGCTCTGCAAAATCCCGTTGCAGAGCGTCTCGAGGTATAGGAATAATATGGACCAACGATGCATGGCTTCCGGGTAAGACCCAAAAGTACTGTGATTGGCACCTGCCCAGCAAGAGGCGTATTTTATGTTTTGGGATCTCGGGGAAGACTTCGGCGAAGATGATGACCCTGTATCCGGCTTCGAGTGCCCGTATGGCCGTTGTGAGCCCGGAGACACCAGCGCCGACCACAAACACGTCGAGGTTGCTGTTTGGCATGCCGGACGAGCGGTTATCGATAGAGGCAGATAGAGGCTCGCCGACGGCAATGAGATACTTGATGCATGCGATCAGTGGCTGTACCGGACCCACAATCTGAATCTTTCAGGGCTCGGGAGGCGCCGGGCGGCAGTCGCGCGACTGGTCGGAATCAGGAACGCGCCGTCACAGATTATCTGTCACGCTCCGCGTCGAAGTCGTTCCTGCTAACTGTCATGTCTGCTTCCCAGCCTGGTCAGTCTGTCGAAGCTGCCACCGAATATTCCTCTGATCTTGAATAATTCTCAGATTTCAGCCTGTTCGGCGGTGCCGAGTCCCTGAGTGAGGGCAGGAAATCGGCACGAGCGCCACGTCGTACCGTCGTCCAGGTCCCTACCGAAAAGGACAATGGCCGGGAGCACATTGCACCTCCACAAAATCCTGCTGACTTTCTGTGGCTCATGACGGAGGAACCGCATCGCAGCCGCCGCATGGAAATTTTGAAAGCTCACCCGGAGGTAAGCAGCTTTTATTGCTCGTCCTACCACGCATTTTACCTTTTTCAGGTCACGAAATTAATGGGACATGAACCACTAACGAAATACGTTGTCTTCGGCGTAGTCGCCCTCCAACTCTACTGCGCCTACTCTTTGCGGTATACCCGCCCCCTGTCGCCACTGTTCCTCCTCTGTTCGTATATCATCGGCGGGACGGCGAACCACAACCTGTTCCTCGCTATCCACGAGATTACTCACAACCTCGCATTCAAGCGCATCGTGCCTAACAAATTGCTCGCCATCTTTGCGAATTTACCCATAGGGATACCGTACTCCGTCATGTTCAAAAGATATCACTTGGAACACCACAAGTTCCTCGGTCAAGATACCATAGATACTGATCTCCCGACGAGCCTGGAGCTCATCCTACTAAATAACGTATTGGGAAAAGTGTTCTTCGCGTGCGTGCTTTGTCTTTTTGCACGAGTTGATGCTGATGCAACCTCAGCACCTTCCAAATCTTCTTCTACGCCCTACGCCCCGGCATTGTGCGCGCACAACGCCTTAATAGGTGGCACTTCCTCAACTTCGCCGCCCAGTTAGTATTCGACTACCTGCTCGTCACCTTTCTCGGCTGGCGCCCGCTCCTTTACCTCCTCTTCAGCAGCTTCTGCGCAGGCAGCCTGCACCCTGCGCGGGTCACTTCATTGCAGAACACTACCTCTGGGATGGGTTGCAGCAAGAGACGTACAGCTACTATGGCCCGCTCAATGTCCTCGCTTACAACGTCGGGTACCATAACGAGCACCACGACTTTCCGTCCATTCCGTGGACGCGGTTGCCTGCGCTCCGCGCTCTTGCGCCCGAGGCTTACGAAACGCTTCCCTCCCATCCTTCCTGGCCCATGGTGATCGTCAATTTCATCCGCGACAAGGAGGTCGGGATTTTTGCGCGCGCGAAACGCCTTTCCAAGGCGGCGCGCGCGGCAGCCGAAGCTGCGGGGAAGCACCAGGACGAATCGTCGGATTCTGACAAGAGCGAGTGATTTAGATAGTACTAGTAGTGATATAATGCGAATGGAATGGACACTAGACATCAAAATACAACAACAGCAGATTGGACAGCAGACACAAATGCAGAAGATGAAATATGAGCGACCTATCGATCGCTGTCCTCGCCAACCGCTCTCTTCAATACATCTTGCCAATCTGTAGCTAGTTTGGTCAGGGTTTTACTGCGAGCTATGCGTCCATGAGTTATGGTACAGATGAAAGCTTGTAAGACACACCAAACGCGGAAAGTACGTCTTTGAGAAGTTCGCGCTTCACCAGGCCGGCGACAGTGGAGACCACGTATCTCCTGACCGTCTAAAAGGGCGTTTTATAAGAAAAAAGTTGGAGAAAAAAATGGAGCCACACGCACAGATACATGGGCCCCATGAGCTCCCTGATCAGCTCCTCCGCCTTCCCTTTGAACCCCTCCTCCGCAAGCTTCTTCGCATACTGCGACAGCGCCTGCTTATACTCCGCCGGACTATCCAACATCCTCGCCGAGTGCATCCGCGTTTCGAGGTGCCCTAGTGTCATCGCGAGATTCCAAAGCTTGGGCCGCTTCTTGTCAGCGCCGTCAGGGCTGCCCTGGCCCGCGATGCTCCCCTCCGTGATGCTCAGCACGCCGCGGTTAGCAGTTGGGTTGGTTAATGAGCGCTGGCGCGCCTGCCACACGTCCGAGCCCTCGGACCACCACCGCTCCGTGAGCTTGACGAAGGAAAGCAGCGCAGCGTCGTACGAGTAAACGACGCCGCTGGAGCATGTGAGAATCGCGGCACCGCCTGGCTGTACTTTCGCTGAGGTGATGGTGTCGTTGGGCGAAGAAAGGATGTTAGAGAGGGAGACGGAGGGGAACAGAGCGGTTTGCTTTTTTATGTCCCTGTCAGAACATTCAGAAAAAGGAGGGATCGAGTGCGCCTAAAGTACCATGAGTACAGTTGCCCTGCAGACGTCACTAGCATCAGGATGTTGTTACGACCGTCTATGAAAGAACACGGAGACCCCAGAGTCATGGTCGGCATTAATCTGAGACCATCCGTCAGCGGAGAGGATAGCGGTAGCGGAGATGACTGCCTACCGCCGACCGTTATGTGAATAAACAATCACAGACCCGTCATGCAAACCAACCGCACAGAAACGAGAAGAGGCACACACAGCCAGCGCAGGGGAGGGCAGATAATCCAGCCACTGTGTATGCTTCCCAGACATGTAGGATACCTCGGGTGGGTCTGCGCAAGCCTCATCGATACTTGAAACGAACCAGGAATAGAAAAAGAACCTTCGCTATCCTCATGATCTGGGTTGATCGCTTCGAATATGTCATCGCCGCCTTCCACGGTTGTGCAGATCCGCGACATGAGCGGCGGCAGAGGCAAAGAAATCGATCCTACGCCCACGGCGCCCCACGCGCAGCTCCACCGCTGCCTGGGGCAAGTTCCTTAACGGGCACTACCACGCGTTTGCGCTCCCCGCCCAGGGTGCGGGGCCGTTTCGGCTCCTCGCCGTCCGCGCCCATCGTCGAAGCTCTGCGCTTCCGCCCATTGTCCATTGAATCGATCCGCACGTCGGTTGGCGGGCCCCACATTTCACTGTCTACATCGAAAACATTCGGTGTGTGGTCCTGATGTTGCTGCTGCTGCTGGTTCAGCTGCGCGCGTTTCGAGATGGATACGCCAGTCAATGCAGGTCCGGCGAATGCATTAGACACGGGAGTTGAGGATACAGACGGTGGCGGAGGGATAGGCTGGGGAGGAAGGGTAGGCATAGACATCGGAACGGTCGTGAGCCCAGCACGCTTCTTGCCTCCGCGTTTCGCCACAAGCACGTTCACGCGCTCACCGTTTCCGCTGGGGTTTCCGGAACCGAACCCAGTTTGTTCGCTTCCCTGCAACTGTGGCTGCGACGACCGCAACTTCGGCGAGGGGGGCGGTGTGAGCCGAACATTGGTGTGGGAGTAGCCTTCCGGAATCGGTGGCGAGGTGAAGCCAAACTTCTTCAAATATGCAGCTTGGACGGAGTGCGGACAGAGGCCCTCGAGCTCTTCCGGGTCAAAATTGAACACCGCGAGCGTCCCGTCTGATGAAACAGCGTAGAGCGTCAGACCATCCCACGACCTAAACAGCGCACATAGTCAAATTTAGCATTGATGATTGTAGTACTCGACCGACCAGTTGAGGTCCATGATCTGTCGCTCAAAGACTTCCTTGGCGACAATCAGGGGGCGAGCAGATTTTGTTTGCCAGATTGAGATGGAACGATCGTCTGCACCCAGAGCCACGACAGAACATATGTTAGAGGTGAGAACTGGGAGCTGCGTGTTGCGCAAAAAGATATGGGGGTTGTATGCCTGGCGGAGGCTTGAGTGTACAGATTTGCCAACGAAAGCTGGGTGTGACACACCGCGACTTCGACTGTATTTTCGTGCCCAACGAGACTGATTTCGGAGGTCCACGTGTTGCGAGTGATGACCGAAGCAATAAAGACGAAACCCTTGTTATTCGTCGCGTTTGACGCGGTAATGTGTGCACCGTCTGGGGACCAACTGAAATGGAGAACTATTTCACGAATGCAGATGTGAAGATGAAAGAAACTCACCTTAATCTTCTGAAGAAAGTACTACCCGGCGAGTCTTCAAAGGGTTTCGTGACCTCAGCCTCCAACGACCAGTCGGTCGTGTTCCAAATTTTAACGGACCTGTCGTCCGACTGGGTAGCGAGGTATTCGCCAACAGGATCCCAACACACGCCCTTCACGAATCCCTGGTGTTGATCTAGTTTCCGGAGCTGTTCTGAATGTGACGGTTACTATTGCTTTCAGCTGCAGGTGAAATAGACGCGCCATGGGTGTATCCACACCAGATGATGACCTTGGAATCGAGGCCGACGGACGCAAGATAACGGTCACCAGGGGACCAAGCCACGTCGGTAACATCTAGTAATGAGTTTACTATATAGAGCAGCAGAACTACGAAAAAGTATACACTCACCGCTATCATGGCCCGGTAATCGCTTCAATGGTTTCCATCCCTCGACGTTCACTTCGTCCGAGCCCCAAACCCTCCCTTTCGCTAACCTAGCACGCCATTTTACGGACCGCAGACGCGAAAATTCGCAGCCCACTCACGGGTCAAAGTCCCAGATCATGACAATAGCATCGTCGCTCCCGCTAGCCAACCACTTGCCGGAATTGGCCCACCGCACGGTCAGAACGGTCCATTGTGCATGGTCAATGTACAGAGGGATTTTGGGAGTTTGTTAGAGAGCTCTGAGGCACGATTGAGGATCGGCTTGGTGCTCCATATCCGAATTTTGGCGTCGAGACCACCGGTAGCTATGCGTGAACCATCCGGGTGGACGTGGACGGAGAAGATGGAGAGGACCTTGGAGGTCTCGCTTTTGGCCGAAGAATCTTTGTGGGCCACCCAAGCGGTTTCGTGAAGCGCATCGGTTGATGGTACCCGTTTTGGGATGTAGCCGAAGCAAAGATAGTGGCGTGCGAACATTAGACTCGCCTAATACCAGTGCCGGCCTGAGATTTGATGGCAGTGGATCAATGCTTCGCAAGTGATATATTGATATGCCGGGTCCATCGTCACACCACTGGCCGAACCAGCGAACACCGACTGGTATCTAGTCTATGCGAAGGCTGAGGATAGACTCTGTTAATTAGGCTAGAATACAACAAATCTGGTGCTAAAGGCTACAGTAAGATGTTCAGGACCACAACGGCACGTCTAGTAGTCCGAAAAGGTGATGGGATTCGTCGCAGCACTGCTTGCAGCGACTTCGTCTGCAGCAGATGAGGGTTGGGAAGGAGACTTAGAACGGGCTGAGTGCCAGCGGCTGCATTAGCATTAGCGGCCGCAGAAGGAGTGACTGCCGCCGCAGGTTGCGTGAGCTGGATGATCGGAAGACTGCTCGCGTTGGGGACGGCACTGCCGCTGGCAGATGCGCCGGCGCCGTTGTCCGCTGCCGAGGGAGCAGCGGCAGGCGCCGTGAGCTGGATGATACCCTGGCTGGCGGCACTTGAGGACGCGGCGACAGTGGCGCTTGCACTTTCAGCTGCAGCGTTGCCGCCGTTGACGATAGTGGTGACAGCGACCCCACCTTCCGCGCTAAGCAGGGACAGAAGGGAAGCAGCTGCAGCGCCCCCGACGGTTGTTGTCGTCGGTGGGAGAGTCGCGGTGCCCGAGGGAGGCACAGTGATCGACACGGTGGACGTTGCGGCGGCGACGGTAACGGTGACCGTGGCCTCGCCACCCTTTGTGATTGTTGTAGTATCACTGCTGTCGTCTCCGCCGTCAGAGTCACAAGTGTCGCTGCCCGAATCGCTGCCGTCGTCACTATTGTCGCCGTCGTCGGTGTCTGGGTCACACGAGTCGTCCGTCGAGTTGGATGCGACCGCGATTTCATTGGAGGCGCCGGTCGATTCAATGGTACTCAGTGCGTTCTTTTCGCTTGTGCAGGTGACGTTCTTCGAAAAAGTCAGATAAACACCAAAGGAACGGGATGGCGACTCACGGTTCCGATCTGAGTAACCAAAGGTACGGCGAAGCATGAAAGAGAACTCGGACAGTCTTGCGTTTGCCAGTTGTCGCCGACACACTGCGCTAGAGCTCCACCGATACATGCCACTTGTCCAGCTGAAAAAGAACGTTCAGTCGGCGGCACGAAGCAGCTAAAAAAAACAACAAACAACTGCACGCGTCGGATGTGGTGAGGTTCTGGAACTGAGCGTTAAGATTTTGGCGTCTTGGCCATTCTTTAAAAGGTCGGCAGCATCCAGAACATCTCTGGGAACGGGTGCGGCACCGATGAGAGTGGTTCCAAGCAAGAAATAAAAGGGCGTCAGGGAGAGCATGTTGCTGGTTGGGTGCGTTGAAAATGAAAGAAAGTAGTGGTGAAACAGCTCCTGGCTGGCAAGAAGGGTCGTCTGGTTGCACAGGCCTTTTGCTGGGCTCTTATACGTCTTGACAAAGTACAATGGGTTTTGGCGGCCATTGTACTCGTAACTCGACTGCCTCTTGCGGACAATGCAGGACACAGCCACAGCAAACAACGTTATGCGGCCTAACAACAAAGCCATCATGCCATTGCACACGTCCATGTACATCCTCTACTTAGATCTACTCTACCGTTGATTATTCTACCGGGCATCCATAGCCTAAATTACCAATAAATAGTTGAATTCGATTATCGTCTAGACCGAAAGAGTGCTGTTGATCGCTGACAAGGAAGGCACGAAGAAATACTCTCCGCCCCGGGAGACGACAAAGTCTGGAACGTGCAAGTTAGTTTGATGTATGATGTGGAATGGGTAAAACTTGCCAGTCACGAGCGTCAGAGTTTTGTTGGAGTCGGTAGGGTCAAGACCGCTGATGACACGTTGGGCGCCCGCGGCGGCACCTACAATATATCTCAGGGTCATGAAAGTCGACTTATTGGACTGCAGAGAACACACCAATGATCGGGTCCAGACCTTCACCCGTGTGGACGAAACTGTAGTACATATGTGAGTTTGCAAAATATCAGTGCAGCGGTGGACTAGCTTTTATTATCAGCCCAGAATTGTTGGAGGAACTGGAAGCCATTGGCGATGTTCGACTGGTAGGCAACTAGTTTTACAGAAAAGCTCAGCATTTTTGACCCAGAAATCGAATGAGAACGAACCAAAGGCAAGTCCGCGCTCGGTCGTGGTGGTGTTTGACGCACTTTCCTCGTCGCTCACTATTGAAAAAGTGAGCGGATCTGTTCAAAAAGATGACGAGGGATAGCCCGTGCCTTCAGGTCCATAGGGAATTCCAGCACGAATGATGTGGTGTACCGCGTCTTCCGGAGTTCCAAGGTCAGCACGGGGACGGGTCTTCCGGATATGGGCGGCAAAGGGGCAGCTGCCGACTATAGTTAATATACCTTCAACACAGAATACAGAACAAAAGCGAACAAGGTCTGGTTCGTTGCGATGTCTGCATCAGGGTGTTCGAACGTAAAGTTATTGTTTCTTGTCGGATCGGCGCCCAGAGCAGGGTCATCGAATACAGGAGATAGATCGACTGGTGCACCCTTTGAGTTCAAACGCCTTGAGCTCAAAAGGCAAAGCGGTAAAATGGGAAAACATACGCTCTTCCACCGACCCATCATGCGGGCACCGAGGAGATCAGAGCCTTGTTGGGGCGTGAGGCCGTCCATGACAATTGGGTTGTCGGTGAGGAATTTGTTGAACTCGGGAACGAGCTGTTTGAGCTGGCGGAAAGCGAGGAATGTTCCGTCCTGAGCCCATGTAGGCCGCACAACCGTGTCCCCGTCCTCACCCAACAAGACTGTACCCGCGAGAACTACAGCTTGACCGGCCAGGGGGTTGGCAACAAACCCTTGTACTGCTGGATTAGAAATTCCGTCCTAGTAAGTTTATTTAAGCGCGAGATTTCGGGGGTAAATAACGTCAATGATAGTACCTGGAAACCGAAGTCTGTTCGATTTGGGCATTAGAATCGATCACGGACGAATCACGCTGTAGTGAGAACTCACGTTCATGGCCGGCCTCAGACCCTGGGCGAGCGCTCCTTGAAGAGTATAGAGCTTCGTAATGCTGCTTCCCAAGGCCAATTCGAGATTTGCTACCTCCATGTTGATGTTGGAGACGGAGTCGGATGCAAAGAGTATTACGCCGTGGATACTGGTGCCAGCAAACTGCGAGACCCAGTTCGTAGACCCCGGGTCGCCTAGGTTGGTCAAGGCTGCGAATTGCCCAAAGCAAAGTCGGCATCGCCGAGCGACTCGATGACTCCCAGGGCGGCGAGGCCGGTAGCACTGAAGGCAATATTCAGCATGGTTGTGGGCTGTGTGGACACATCGAGAAGCTGGGTCGTAGTCGTGATGAGCGGGAGGACGTCTGAAGCCAGTTTGGGCTTGAATTCGGTGGCATTAGCGATGCTGAAGAAATAGAATAATTCTTGGTTCTTCTTCATTCCGATCCTGCGGAATTGAGTGAGGAACCAGATTCAAGGCAAGGAGTGAAATGCGTACAGGACATCACCCTGGATGTTATCGAGGTCGAGACCCACCGCGGTCGCGGCGGTCGTGGCTTCGTCCACTGTGGGGAGGTCCGGTTGGGCATCAGGGCCTGAATGAGAAAACGCTCAGCGTCTGACGCGTGAGGATCGGATATCGCGAATTTACTGATTAGCAGGGAAGATGTTCCGACGCGGTTTGATGACATGCGAGGTCGAATCATGGCGCAGGGTGAGGGCGGAGGCAAAAGTAGCAAGGATCAAAACGCAGAGACGGTGTTATTAGTTGGAAGTTTCATGTCGGGTGAACGACGAAAAGGAAGAAGGGCAAGGGTGGAAGGAATAAGACACTGAGGATACCAGAAAAAAAGAGAGCTTTTATAGATCTTTTCGTTTCACAGCGACTGGATTCATATCATCGTCATATCATCGTCGAAGGACAGAGCAAGCGTTTGAGCGTCGGTTCCGAGACATAGCGAGACAGTTGTTTCAATAGACCGAAAATAGGCGACATCTCCATGCATATAATCCAGCAGGCATAGTAACAATTCTTCTAACACAGTGGACGGAGAGGCACGGAGGACGACGTAGACGACCGGCAGCTGTCCCTGGCGCATCTGATGCAGGGGTGATTTGGGTGTCTAGTGGAGCTCTGGTTGGCGCTCCCAAACGTTTTCTCCACAGTAGAGAGAAACCCGTACGGCAGTGAATAGAAATCAGCGATTGTCCGCATTGCAACAACGGTCCGAAGTCGATGTCCCTGAAAATCGCGGGGACGTCAAGGCCGTACAGTCTTGTCCGCAGCAAAGGAAAGTACCATCGTAAGGTTGCGCCGCGCTGCACGTTAACGAAGATGGAACTCCAAGCAGCATGTAGTGAGCCCTCCAGGGACGGACCGACATTTCATGCCTCACCGACCCGACTGATTGCTTAGTGGTCGTAAACATGGAGTCCAGAGGAAACCAGGAATGGTTGAAGCACTGGTAGGCACTGGTGATCATGGAGTGACGAGCACGAAATCGGATAGTCGGATCGTATGCATGAAAGTCAGATAATAATCCCTGACAGGGAACCTGGGGATAGATCCGTTGCAGCACACGAGCGAGCTCGGCGGCGATACGTAACCCGAGCGACGAATCCTAGATATCCCATTTCAGACAGCGAGTAGTCGGACAGACATGAAGGTCAAGGGAAAGCAAGGTCGGCGACGAGTGACCAGTTGGCAATGATACTTGTTTGAACTGAATGAATGATTGCTAAACGTGTACAAATTGTCACCTAAAGTATTACTAACGCCGACGGGCCAACCTCGAGAACAGTGCCTGTAGGGATATTTCAGTGGGAAACAACAACACGGGTAGCAGAAGGTGCGTACGTGAAACAGCACCCGAAGCGATGAGGGTTGACTGCTTGAAAAGAGGGACGAGTGTCTGTTGAGGTTTGACGGGAGGCCAGCATCAACCCTCAACAAACGCGGGGGCAAAGCCTACCGCCTTGTGACACGTTTGCGCTCCCGACCGCCCTCCTCCTCCACGTCCATCATGCCGTCCATGACCTGGCTGTGATTGAGTGGGAAATGCCCACGGGTACTTCGCGTGCGTCGTCGCTGCGCAGGAACCGTGGAACTTGACGAAGAGGGCGTGGACTGTGCAGAAGAGGCAGGTGGTGGCATCATCATGACCGCATGCCGACGCTTCGAGCCCGTGACTGGCGGAGGCACGTTCTCGAGGAAAGGGAAGGAGAGGGGATATGGAGGTCTGCAGGTGGTATTGGCGTGATGATACCAGTGGAAGACGAAGTTGGCTTCGAATTCAAATTCGGTGGCGCGCGGTTTGGCTTGAGGGGAATTGAAGATCGGAGAGGGGAAGACGCTGTAGTCACGCGAGACGGCGGCGGGGACGGTGACGGCTTTATTGCGGGCTCGTGGTCAACACCGGTGTGTATTGAGCAGATGATTGAGACTCACTTTACGCACTGGAGCACTAGATCGGTCGGTGCCAGCTGCATGAGGAGCCGAAGAGGGACCTCCCCTCTCCCGTTCGTCCTCCTCGTCCTCCTCTTCTTCTCTGGCTCGTACAGCATCGAGCCTTGCTTCGACCCAGTCCATGACTCGCCCAATGTTCATCCCGGCCTCCTCCTGGTTCCTGCCTGGCACAAGCGTGTGAGAGTCGGACACGCCCTGCTGAAGCATTTCCATCAAGTCTCGGCATGCAGCAGCATAGCCCGCATTGTACGCTCGCTTAGAGGCGTGTCGCGAAGAGCGATATAGGGTGGTTATACTGAGAGCGGCCGCTTTTAAACGAAAAAGACAATCAGATTCATACCTCATCGAGAAAAAGGATGGAAAAAACCTTTGAAATTGTCAAGTAGTTCTTTCTCTGAGGCGGCATTGAGGGAGTGGGATGGAAGAGAGGAGGCAAGGCTGTTGAGGTTGAGGGATTCGGTGGTCATGGTCAGAGGCAAGCAACAAACCACCAGCTTTGATCGGAACCGCGGCGGCGTTTTCCTCTTTCGGCTTTCCCTGATAGTCTTCCGGGTTCCGCCACTTTCAAAGTTGTCCCAATGTCCTCTCAAGGAGTGGCGTGGAAAGACACGGCTACAGACACAAGGCAGACTCTAGCGAGAGTCGAGATGTCGGGTTTCTTTCACTGAATTGACTGAAGTCATCGTGTTCTTGCTCAAGCTGTCACGACCACTTCAAGACCATCGGACCGATACCTCGTCCAGCTCTTCTTCCGGCGTGTAATCTCCGGAAACTTGCTTCTGCGGTCTGAGCAACAATGCCTTTTCTATCTCTGAACTTGACGGTCATAACCTCATCAAGCATGATAAATTCAATAATCTCCGCAAATGCTATGAATGGCCCACTGTCTGTTGATCTTCTCACGGCGGATAATCGACTGTCATCTGCACTTGGTCAGGCAACTGTCATTGGGCAATCATTGTATCGCCGCTTTGGAGGCCCATTGTTCTCCCATTGTTCTGGCGAACGCTTTGAACCGGCGTGATCAAGTGACAGTTGCCTGACGAGGTGCAAATGACAGTTGTTTTTCCGCCGTGTCTGCCGCATCGTATATGGCTCTTCAATCAGCGGATATCTGACAAGAAAGAACTGTAACGGTCATTTGGGACTGCATGATTGATTTCGACACTCGTAGCATATATACGACGTGCATCTTCCTACTTTCTTTCATACAGTAGCGGGCTACTCTGTGCATTATGGATTCCTTTCATGCAATCGGCCGTGATAACCCCAAACTAGTCCTGGATCAGTTTTCTGAAGAATCCGAAGCTCAAGTACGTTCGTCTTTCCTTTGGGATTAGTAGAAACTCAAATTAAACTTCTCAATTCAGGGAAGGTCGAGTTGTTGTTCAATTTGCTGTCCATTTTGAGGGAATTCTACTATTTTGCGACTCTTATGACTCATGAGTCCAGGTAATTATAAGGACGCGTTGTTTGCATATATTGCTTCATGTGGCGGCACCACCTGTGCCGCCTGATGGCCTGCCTGACATCATCCCACGAGTCGTATGTTATTTCCAACTTCCGGAGCCGGATAACGTACGGGGCTGCCAAGAATCTTGATGGGAGATCTACGGTAGTACCAGCTTCATCTACCTGCCTCTTCTTATCACTGTGCAGAAATTGGGCAGATGTTGTCAGAGGTTGTGTGGCAGCTGGGTGCAGTCGGCAAAAGGGTGGCCATGTCACGCGGATGTTAGTAGGTCTAAACCCCATTTGAGAGGCGCTAACTAAGTAACTTGCATTCGCGCTGAGTACACACTACACCTCCTCCAGCATGAAGCGTGGTTTCTTGAACAGCTCCAAAGCAAAATCTCAACCGCCAAGCTCTATCATTCGTGAGCGGAGCTACTACTCTGCAAAGAACTGCCTCTTCTAACGCGCTCCGATTCAGCTGCAGTCGTACACAAAGAGAAGATCTTCGAGAAGTTCCCCATAGGCAAGCAGAATGTCGGTAAGACAATATTTGCCACCATTCATTATCTAGGAACTGATGGCAGGGATCGCAGAGGTACCTGAGGGCTATGAGTTGCCAACGCAATTCGTGGAGCGCGATCCGCGCCTGGGGAGCGTTCCGGGCGCTATGATTTACACAACGTTCCTTCGTCGACGCCGTCCCAGGCGAGCCTGTCACAGAGTGTTTGTTCCATCCCGGTAGCAAAGAGGTGTTGATGAATCTCCCCGGGTTTTCGCAGCCCATGGTGCAGCCCGCGACCCGCGCTTTCCGCATGGCTGAAGTACCCGGCAAGGGCCTCGGCCTATTCAGTACGCGCGCTCTCAAGGCCGGCGAGCTCATCTTCAGCGATCGTCCGCTCATTGTCGTTGCTCAAGGAATGTCGGAGCGTGTTCCCAGTTTCTTTACACGCGAGCAACAGTTGCAAGCAAGCCTGAACGCCCTCGAGAAAAAGATCTCCCTATGTGTAGAGCGCTTGAATCCTCCAGAAAAAATGGCGTACATGACGTTGAAGAACAGCCACCAAGAGGACGGCTCTGGGCCCCTCGCAGGCATCTTGCGTACGAACGGGTTAGGCCTCGAAGGGCTACGTCCAGGCGTGACCGACGGCACAGGGATATGCATCGCAGTCTGCAAGGACATCTCCCGCTTGAACCACAGGTCAGCATCGGCTGCATCAATTTTGCTGTTACTGCTCATCATGGTTTCTCTATACTATAGCTGCTCGCCTAATGTCATGCCCTGTTGGGACATGCTCACCTTCTCGTACCAGGTCTTCGCCGCGCGTGACATTGCCGCAGGCGAGGAACTGACCTTCTCATACGTGCGGATGGAATGCTCCACGGCGGAGCGCAACGAGGCGCTCAAGCCTTATGACTTCATCTGCACCTGTACTTCCTGCGAAGACCCTCATCTGACGCGCGTCGCGCCGAACTCTTCAACTCCGGCGCCCCTAGCGTGCGAGAATGGGTCCGGTCCCACCGCAGGTGGACGGGTGGCTCTCGCGCAGTGCCACAAGCAGATGGAGCTGATCGAGCGCGAGGGGCTCGAGGTTACGACCCGCTACTTTCAGGTGCTCACCGCGGGTTCGAGGCGTGCGTCGCCATGGGAGACACGAAGGGTGCGAGCGAGTGGGCTGCGAAACTCGCAAAGCTTTGGAGGTCCCAAAGAACAACGAGTCGTTTTTGGATCCCGAGAGCCCTGCGTATCAGGCACATCCGCTGTGGCGCTTCAAGTTCAATCATGATAAGATAAGAACCCGGAGGCGATGACGTGAGATTTGGCGGAACAGACGAGCGAAGATTCAGACTCAGAGGGCTTCTGACGTGTTGCGGCCAGTGTTTCCACTCGTGAGTGACCATATGTATTACTTTCTTGCACGCATATCTTGTAATTGTTGTCTCCAAATGCGAACCCGACAAAATGTAAATGAAATCCGCTCATTGCAGTCCGAAAGGGTCGACTACGAGATTGATTTCAGTTGCCGCGGCCGATTGAGGCGAGTAGCAAATAGCCTATGACTTGGAGGAGAGCGTCGAATATGGCGGTACATCATATGAGAAAAGCAAACTTGTGAGCATTGAACTGGAGTTCGAAGTGTACGGTGGAGGAGCCTGAATGGAAGATGGTCGTTTTCTCTAATTTTGCTCTCGACACTTACTTCACCGCCTCATGAAATGACATGAATAATTCGCTCGCGACGCCTTACCTTAGCCACTGCGGCCAGAGGCAGCAGTAAGACAATGCTCATGCCGCAAGTGTCAGACTCTATTGTAGCAAGTTGAGACAAGGTTAGACGCACATGAGGACCAAGCGCGTTGAATGGAATTGATGAGCACTGTAGCACTTGACTTCCAACTTTCGATTACAGTAGGTATTGACCATCAAAATATGCATGTGTACGTATACTTATATCGATAGCGTGGAAGTAGCCGCGCCAGCAAAGCCCCGAGGGTTCCGGTCGAGACATGTCTTGGCCAGCGGAAGCGGCGGATTTACATACCTAAGGGTGAAAACTAGATGAGAGGTGACGCGCTTTCCAGAGAGAGCATTGCGTATAGCAGCGTTGTCAGTGTTGGCAGTGCTGGCAGTGACCAGTCGGATGTGATGCCCTCGAAATCATGGTCGCTGAGAACGAGAAGATCTGGTAGCTTGGACTTGAACCTGCGCCAAGAAAGAAAAGAGAGACGCGACAACCAGGGCTTGGCAAAGGGCACCATTACTATAGCGGCAATTTGGTTGACTGAACGAAACGTGTCCATATGCATGCCCGCAGCACGCAAAGGTGTCGTTCACAGGCGACGAGGTAACGGTGCTGCGCCCATGATTGATCCACGTTGGAGGTTCTGCAGAGCGTCCGTCGATGCTTGGTAGTGCTGCTACTGGAGCGGGTCGGAATATTCCTGGTGCACGCTCCTAGGCTATAGTGTACCTCGGCGGGCGAGAGCCAGAACAAGAATAATATTGAGTTGACCACGCGCAGCGGGTGCTCCGGAATGCCTCCAACAGATGGATCAAGAAAGCATTGAGGAGATGAGATGCAAAAAGCGCCACGGAAAATCCCAAATATCCTGCAACTGACGGGAGACTTGGCCGTATTCGCTGAATATATATATCTTTGCTTGGACGTCGTGTCGCGGCGTGATGCGCATTCCAGTGTCTACCGTCGAGCCACGGCGAATGTCGGCGATCGTCATGTTGAAGCATACGGAATGGCGCAATTTGGATCCGCGATTGCAGGCGAAGAAACGGAAGGACAAGTATGGATCCGACGAACTCGTCCAAAAGCCGCTCAAGATCTAACAACATTTGGGGACTTTTCACAAAATGAGTTAGTAAATGAGGATCCGATTCCTCGAATCAAACGTGAAAGCCTGACGGCCTGACGGTCCACGGAGACTGGGCAGAACATTGTGAGGGTTCTGAGGGTTCTGACAAAGATGGTTCCGACACTATTCCGAGTTAGTAATCAGATTCTAAACTCAGATCACCCGTTCCGGCCGGGACGCGTTTAATAACCCGGGCGACTGGACATGGGAGCGAAAATCGATTCTCTAGTTATCCTATCCTATCCTCCCAACTGCAGCCATGCCCTTCACAAACACGCCTGTCCCCGGAGCTCGCGAATACTATCCGCTCAATGAGCCTGCCATAGGCACATTCATAGTCCGGTTTCAGCATCGCTTCCGAGCTGAGCTCATTCAGTACATGGCAGGCTGGCACGCAGCCCAAACTGTTCGAGCCTTTGGAGGTCAGAGGCGTAACATTCAAGAACAGGATCTTTGTGGTATGTAGGACGAGATGTCATCAGCTGCATGTAAACTGGTCTGCCTAGTCTCCGATGTGCCAATACAGGCTAGTATTCCACCTCCCTTTTCTCAGATGTATGACCGTTCTTCAGTTCTTCAGACGGCCACGCGACCGATTGGTAGTTTCGGTTTTCTGACACTTATTGCCGTACTGAAAGACATGAACCAAGGCACCTGGTTCATATCGGGGTCAGTGCTGTCGGACCTCTCAAATATTGGACGATCGTGAATTGCTTATCAGGGCTTCGCCACCCGCGGCGTAGGTGCCATTGTGATGGAAGCCACCAGCGTGGTTCCGGAGGGCAGGATTTCCCCTGAAGACGCTGTAAGCCCACAGAAGTCTACAAAATACCTTGACGTTTGATTATGCGCGAAGGGTCTATGGACCGACTCCCAGATTGCGCCTCTAAAGAGGATCGTTGAATTCAGCACGCGCAGGGCACTAAGATTGGGATTCAGCTCGCCCACGCCGGTCGCAAAGCTTCGACGTACGCTCCGTGGGTAAAAGATAGAGCCGGACACGGGACCACCTGGTTGGCGAAGGAAGACGAAGGCGGGTGGCGAGCAATGGTTGGTGTTGCCTTCTGCGACGTGGCTGAATTTTGAGTGTCTTTGCAGTGTATGCTCCCAGCGAAATACCCTTCTTCGAGACGTACCCCAAACCCAAGGCCATGAGTGAGGAAGATATCAAGTACCTCGAGGACGCGTTCGTCGCCGCCACCGAACGTTGCAAGCAGGTTGGATTCGACTTTATTGAGCTGCACGGTGCGCACGGGTATCTCATCCATGAGTTCCTGTCCCCGCTCTCGAACTCGCGTACTGATCAGTGAGCACCGAATGTTTTGTGAAGTTTTTTGACCGACTGTTTTAGATACGGCGGCTCGCTCGAAAACCGACTGCGCTTTCCTCTTCGACTTCTTCAGCGGATCCGCGAAGCATGGGGGATAAGCCGCTCTTCGTGCGTATCAGTGCCTCCGACTGGGCGCAAGGACCAGAGAAGGCGGATGACGGTACCTGGCTTCAATGGGGCATCGAGCAGAGCAACATATTTGTCGACAAGATGGTTAGCGCTGGCGTCGTCGACCTGCTAGACTGCAGCTCCGGCGGCCTCTGGGCGAAGCAGGAGATCAAGCTCGTCCACGGGTATCAAGTCCCTTTCGCTCACGCGATCAAGAAAGCGCACCCCTCGCTCGTTGTCGGCGCGGTCGGCCTGATCACGGACCCGGAGCTTGCGGAGGAATACCTGAAGGACGGGAAGGCTGACCTTGTCTTCCTTGCTAGAGAACTGATGCGCAATCCGCATTGGGCGCTGTATGCTGCGAAGCAATTGGGCGCCAAGGTCAAGGCGGCGAACCAATACCAGCGCGCGTTCGTAGAACGTCAGTAAATTACGTTTGGGGTTTATGTGGGTGAGCAGGGCAATCTGGATAGAGACGGAACGGCATCTTAAAGAAGAGCGAGAGGACGCCTGGGGACGCATTGAATAGCCGGAAAGATCAATTAGATCGGAGCTGACAGGTGGCTGTACGATAGAGGACATCTCGGTTCCGAATTCATTGGTTCCTTCTTACCACTGACCACCCATCTTGAACGGGCCACTCAAAGTCTGGATCTCGACCCCGTCGGCGCGATGGTCTCGCAGGCTTCCCTTCTTTCACCCAATTATTGCAGATTGTCAACGTTGTCCCTCACAAAGCCGCCACAGCCCACAATCAAGTCTGCTTCGGTTTCAAATTTGAGACGCGGTCGCGACGCCCTTGAGGAGGAACGAAACGGAGTCCGATGATTCCAATCTCACCACATCGAAACCAAAGTACTGTCTTCAAATTGCATGTCGTGACTAGTAGTAGTCGGTCCCCATTCGACCCTTTCACTGGATGTTACCTGTATTTTGTTCTTGCATCAGAAGGATACTGTCGGTGCGCTGCGACATTTGGACCACGGACAATTTTCGCAGAGTCCTGCTTGCACTATGTATTCACTGATTCGGTTCACTTACTACAAGATGTTGCCGATCCCTTTGCGACCATCTAGAGAATCCATATCAATCCATTTTCGAACTCTTGGTTGAATTTCTGTCTTCTCATCCTCTATTGTTTTTTAAGGAGTCAGGACAGAAATTGCATTCATATATCTTGACTGCTACTCGGGAGCTCTCCATAAGAGTGGGGCTACATGGACTGGCGGCTCCACCACCCCATCTCAGAATGAAGATCGACCTCATTTCTGCCTTGCCTGGGATGATTGTCTGCGCTGTGGGCGCGACCAACGCTGCAGAAGTTCGTTCTCAAGAATGGAAGAGTTGCCTAGATCCTGTGAGGGCAATCCAATATTGATTCGACGTGTTCAGTCTTCTCACTGCGGTGTAGCATCGAACTCAAGAACAAGGAGCTCTTCTGTTTCTTCAGCCCGCGTTGCCCGACTGTCCGACGAACGCGCACCACGTTGTGCAGGGTGGAACCCCACATGGCCCCAGACAGCCCCGCGTAAGCGTCATTCTCGAATTTCTGCACCGGAAAAGTACGCAATGCGGTTCAGCTTCATCCACCACTGGGGTACCGGGCCTGACCCTATCATCCGTAAGCGCCGTAGGCGAATGCAATCCCGACGGGGTTCATCCAATGTAGTTTTGTTCCCCCAGGCGGAGCGCGCGGCGCTTCTCGTGACGTTTTAGCCTCGACCTCAAGAACAGCTCCGAGTCGTTGGCCATCGCACTGCCCACTGATAAGCGTCTGATTTAATCTGTCTCTGTTTCCTCGATGTATCGCGGCGTGGACTTCGTAATGTCGCGCTCCCCGCCATCGCTCTCGGCAGTTGCCACCACACTCTCTACTTGGGATGCACCTATCCTTGCTGTGATCCGCTTCCATTTGGGACCTTGGGAAACTTGTATCAATTGCGGATTTATGTGCTTCAACGTACGGATTGTACAATACTATGTGACACCAGCAATGCAATCGATGCTTTTTCATCTGTTCTTTCTCCCCCCGTATTCGTACGTGAAAAATCCGGAGCTCATCGTATAACGCGGTGCAGGAATTAGAACCGCGGCAAACGAAGTAGCAATGCGGCAACCCAGAACTCTGAACCGGGGAGCGCCCATCATGATATCGGCCCTTTTATCGCGCGATGAGAGTCATTCTGAGTCAATCTGACTGTTGGACTGCGGAAGAAGACCTGGGTAAGCCCGTCAACGAAGAGTCTTGGTCGATGAACCAACAATGAACGGGAAATCCGGCGCTGGTGTCGCACAGTGCCTCGCGTGCCAAGTTCCAACTTCCAGCTGCAGGCGCGTTGCAAACTAGGCTCGCAGAGATTCAGGCAATCTCTTGTACTTACTATAATAAATTCTTTATCTTTCATGCCGTCTGACCAGCCGGGCAGAAGCAAGTAGAGATGATTCTGAGATGAATGACATCTCGAACGAACGGCTTGCCTAAATGGATCTTTCAACCTACACTCAACGCTGCGGCGGCTGCGTGCTTTCAACGACGTCGACATCGTTTCTCTTCATCGATTCTGTGCTCAGCACTGTCCGAGTCAGCTCTCACCTGCTTTCATCGTGTCCAAGGCCATGCGATGGCCAGGACGGGATCTTTCCCGACTTTTCCAGGTAGCCCATTCTTCCCGGGACCACCTTGCTTACCCCGTCTGACGTACACGTTGTGCCTGCATGCAGTGCTTAGGAATGACCTAAAAATTGCTTGCGCCCCACGCCGTAAACTAATGTTCATCACTGATATCATCAATCTCCGAATACTAGGTATTTATGTAGTGAACCAGCTACCCTCTTTCCCCACGCACTTCCAACATCCCAATGTCTCTGTCTCGTCACAGTGAGCCTTGGTTTTCTTCCCTTTTTCTTCCTCGTTCACCCAGTTTCTCATTAGTTAACGCGGACGAGGTTATCGAAAAGAGCAAGGAACATCAGCATCGCAAACACGCGGCGCAGCTGGGTCGCCAGACCCTTCACCAGTCCTGGTCTCGCGATGAGGATGCTTCAAATGTTCCAAAGTACACGCTGCCCAAGGTAGGGATCAACTCCAAGGCCGCCTACCAGCTCCTGCACGATGAGACCGCTCTCGATGGCAATCCCTGCTCAACCTCGCCTCGTACGTAAATCCGTATTCTTTGAACTTCGCTTTCTTCTTATCTCTGCCACAGCTTCGTTCATACCTGGATGCCCGAGGAGGCAAACAAACTCATAATCGAGAACATGAACAAAAACCAAGTTGATCTTGACGAATACCCAGCGGCCACGATCATCCACAATCGTTGCATTTCAATGCGTGCGTTCTATCGATTCCAATGAATATGCTCTGGTTTTGACGCGTTCCGTCAAGTCGGTGACCTGTGGAAGGCGCCCAAGGAAGGCAAAGTCATCGGCACGTCCACGGCGGGCTCATCCGAAGCGATCATGCTTGGTGGCCTCGCGATGAAGAAGCGCTGGCAAGAAGCGAGAAAGGTTGCAGGAAAGGACTATTATCATCCTAACATCGTATTTGGCTCCAATGCCCAGGTTGCCCTCGAAAAATTTGCCCGGTTCGTGTCTCCTTTGTCTCATTCGGTTCATTCTGATTTTCCAATCAGCTACTGGGATGTAGAAGCGCGTTTGGTCCCCGTGAATGCGTCGACGAACTATGTCATGAACCCCCACGATGCCCTTGAATACATTGACGAGAATACCATCGGGGTGAGTGGCCTTCGCTTCGTGCACATGTTAGCTTGACGCAGCCTAGGTCATTTGCATCTTGGGCTAACCTATACTGTAGGGAAGAATGCTTCTAGTACCGTTTTCCTTCTGATCGAACGCATCAGGGTCATTTCGAGGATGTTCAGGCAAGTTTCTTCCCCTTCCAGATATTCTCCGCGACTAATGTGTTCTTCTAGCTCATGTCCGATCTTTGTACGTCACTCTCTTCCCAAACTGCCCGTGTTAAGCGTATGTCTAGTGGACAAGCTCCAAGAACGCACCGGTCTTAACATCCCGATTCACGTCGATGGGGCTTCTGGCGCGTTCATCGCGCCATTCGCGTACCCCGATTATAAGTGGGCCTTTGACGTGCCCCGCGTCGTGTCAATTAACACAAGGTGCCGTACTACTTTACTCTTCGCGTTTTCAGCTCGCATTCAACATTCACACAAGTGGTCACAAATTCGGGCTCGTCTATGCGGGCCTCGGATGGGTGTTGTGGCGCGATGAATCCCTTTTGCACAAGGACTTGATTTTCGAATTGCGTAAGCTTTCTAACCTGTCTGTACCGGAAGATCGTCACTCAATTGGCCTACAGACTACCTCGGAAGTGTTGAATACTCTTTCACCTTGTGCGTAAATCTTCCATTTTCTATCCATTGCACGATTGACGCCGTCGTGCCAGAAACTTCTCGAAACCTGCGTCTCCTATCATCGCCCAGATGTTCAACTTCCTCAACTTGGGTTTGTTTTTTCACGAACGTTCATCTCGTAGTTCTGACATGTCCTTGTAGGATTCGAAGGCTATCGCCGCATCGCAGTCAAAGACCTTCGCAATGCCCGCATGCTCTCGCGTGCGCTGGAGGCCACGTACTTTACGGTTCTTAGCAACATACACAAGCCCTCTGCCCGGGGCCAAGCGGAGCTGGCCAATGCCGAGGACACGGACGAACCGGAGTTGTACGAGCGCGGGCTTCCCGTCGTATCGTTCCGGCTCTCTGACAAGTTCTCGGCCGAGTATCCTCACGTACAGCAGGCGTGGATACAGTCGATGCTCCGCACGAAGGGCTGGATTGTGCCCAACTATAATGCACCGAGGGCGAGGCGGATACGCAGATCCTGCGCGTTGTCGGTGCGTACAATGCTGCTTTTGTATATACTCCACGCCCTGATATGGATTCGTGCACAGTTCGTGAGACTCTCAGCGAGGATCTCGTAGAAAGGCTACTTGTCGACATTTTGGAGATCACGGAGGGGCTCATGGGTACGTCTGCATATTCACGGACCATGTTCGCGAATCCTGCTTCGACGGTGCATACCGAGGGCGTAGCCCACGCCATGTCCTTGCCCCCTTCGTCTACGTTCCCACCCGTGCCTTCCCACCGTGCTTATGCGCGCGAAAAAGGGTATGCTGATCGCAAAGCTGCGATCCCATACCCTGCTTCGTTTGCGTTTGCGCCCTTCTCTTCTCACGATTCTTCACATTCAGAGTCCTCTTCGTCGTCCTCGTCCCCCGCCTCTTCGGCTGTTCATCTGCCAAATCATCATTCCTCTTCGGCTCCATCCCCTCCAACTCCATCCCTTCCTGTAGCTACGCGGGGTCCGGTGCAAGCCGGACTTGTGCACGCGCTCTTCCTTCCTTTCACCTTTATTTTCCATCTTTTCACTGCTTTGTGGTTCTTCACCTCCTTTCGTTCCCCGATTCCCTTTTCGTTTTTCCGTTCCCCTCACGTAACTTACATGCTTCTTTCTTCTCTCATCCTCGATAACGTGTCTGACTGATTTCGTGCTTTGCTTTTTCTTTTATAGATTCGAGCAGCGCGGCGATGCTGCTGCAGTCGCAGACCGTGCACCAGCCAGACAAGGAGCACGGCCGTCCGGAGAAGGCCAACTTTGGGGATGCGACCGGCGAGGCTGCACAAGGACAGTCTGGCTTCGCACGCCAGTGCTGAGAGTGGATGTGTATGAACGGAACACTTGAATGTCTGTGTAATTATAGTTCAGAAATTGGATCCGTGCTTTGTAAAGGTATGGAGTTCCTGAGCGAAAAGGTCCCGATTCCCTCCCAGTCTTGAGGCACCAGAGCGTGAAGCTTCAGCAGAAAAGACTGTAACCCGAGTCCTGGGACTCCTGGCGGGACACGGCGATCTCTCGGCAGTGATTTGAAACTCCGCAGCTGTATATAAGGTGTCGATGACTGACGATCAGACTCTCCAACGACGTTTTGCCCCCCATCTAACCGCCTACGTGAGCGAGGACGGGTCTTCCTATCTACAGCCGTCGGAGAACACATCCAGGACGCGCTTTCGCTAGCAACTCTATGTCTCCGTCGAGGGGACGATGATGGATTTCTAGATAGTAGTGCAAGCCACATATGTTTTCCTGCAATGCATAGCCCCAGCACGGGCAGCAAAAAAAAACATCTTTGCGACGACAGCAGCATAGCGACGTGCGCGCTTTTTGCATTTGTGTGAGGTTTGTTGTGTTGAGGGAGGTTTTCACGACGTTCTTCTCCCCGACCTTGTCTGCCACATTTGAACAGCGTTCTGAATGGCCTCCAGGCTTCTCTCGTGGTCTATGGCCTCAATCTGGAACAATGGCACCGATTACCATCATGCTTTGTGGCTAGCTATACATGAACTTATAAAGGCCGGGCAAGAAGCATATACAGCTCCCAACGACTCGGACCCTTCTTGCCGGCCAGGGGCCGTTTAGCGACGACATTTTCCTGATTTTCGACGCACTGGACGAGCGTCATGTTCTTACTTACGCCCTTCTATATCTGATTTACATCCGCTACCCTCATCCACGCCGCACGCGTTCCGAGAGATGTCGTGGATGTTGCTGCTCTTCTGAACAATCAAGCCAAAATCAGAAGGCTCAGTTCCAGCACCGACAAATGCAAGACTGCCCGAGTTCCCTTTCGTGCCTCGAGGTCCCTTTGGTCACTCAGACCAGCACCGTGCGTCGCTCTCCGGTTCCTTTTTGTGCTTATCCGACTTTGTTACAGAACGTCACCTGCACAAGCGCAAAAAATGCATTGAGTACTATTGCATCGACCGGCGCCTCCAACGAAATCGCGGTCACATCCGACTCAATGGACGACTCGTGTGACCCGGACCCCGACGACGGCGACGATAGTGACACCGACGATGGAGACGACAGCAGCGATACTACGACAATCACAACGGGCGGCGAGGCTACCGTCACCGTTACCGCCGCCGCCTCGACGTCCGCCGTGTTGATCACCTCTCGCGAGCACCGCGACTCTCCCGCCGGCGACAACGACTCTCGTTTCTCTCCCTGCTGAGCGCGCAGGGTGAGGTCGCTGTCACCACTACGGCGGCGGCGACGCTGCAGCTGCGAGTGCTAGCGCCGTTCCCGCTGCTTCCACAAGTGCCAGCATTCAGGGCGTTACCCAGCTCACTAAGCCGGCTGCAGCTCCCTCAGCAGCGGACAACGGCTCAGGCACATCTACCGGTAGCAGTGCGGCCCCAGCGCGACAATCATCCAGCTCACCTGTGGTGGCTGCCACTCCGTCAGCTGCCGGCAATGCCAATGCAGCTGAGGGCACCCAGTCCATTCTCGCTCTCCTCCCAGCTCCCACCTCTGCTGCAGGCGAAGTCGCTGCGAGCGCCTTGTGGAATTATGAGATATGTATGTCGTCGCGGACATATACAACTGTAGCGTTTAGCCTCAAATCTGTTGTATCTACTTTCTATCGTCGTCCACTTCCAATAGAAATTGTTTGCCGACGTTTTCCTTTGAGTACTCGAAGGTACTCGAGTGGGGTTCCTGGATCCGGAGGGATCCAGGTCTGATTTCGCTAATTGTCCGTCTGACCACCGATCGTCGACGTTTCTCCCACGATTACTTTGCATATGTCTGCTTGAGTTACGACTTATTGCCCTTGCTCGGATCAGGACCCGGAGGATCCAGGTCTGCCCGGAGGGCAATAGCTATTCATTTATTGCCTTTTTTGGGTGTAGGCGTTGTCTGCTTTGCGACTGTTTGGCACTTCACGCACCTCCGGTCCTCTGTCATGGCTGCCAAGAATCGCAAGGCAACGTACAAGGCCCCTCCGACTTCATTAACGAATGCCTTTGAATCACAGGAACTACGTCGAAGAAAGGTACCACTTCCTTTCTTCTGGTCAGGGCACAGAACCTCACAAGGAGCTCCAGGCATTGGACGAACAGAAACGAGTCAGTGGAGCCTCTCTGCAGCATCATTATCTCATTCGCTAGATACAATCCGACAGAAACGCGCGCAACGCGTCGATTCCTCGCGTCAGCTCGACATCTTGGCGAATCTCACTCTTGGAGAATCAGATGACGAGGAAGAGCCCACAGATTCGGGCACCGTTAACGTTCCCATGGAAGTTCCTCCACACGCGTCCAACGTGCTTCCGCTTGGCGGCCCCTCTCACTTCCAAATTCCGACAGACCGTGGCAAGAAGAAACGGAAGCAAAAACAAAAGGGGAAGAATACAAAAGACAAGCCCGCAGCTAACAATAAATGGGCTGACCGATGCATGTATGCTGAGCTTTTGGAAATGAGCGAGGATGCCGTTCAAGATGGCTTACCAGAAGATCTTGAGACCGGATGGATAGCAGGTTTGCGTCGCCTTGTGTCCTAATATTGCAGTCTCCCCATTTTTGTTAGTTGCACCGGTTCCCGTAGGGAAACGGTGTCTGGCAGTGACTGACCATTCAATAGGTACTGCTGGGCTCGGTGGGTTTCTTATATTTTGTTCTGGGTCTTCTCTCAAGAAGGTCCAGTTCCGAACACTTCTTTGCGAAGTAGGAAATCAGGGAAATTTCTGATGCCTCGTTTCCCATCAAATCTGCCTCCATCGACGGTCGTGTAAACGATTTCGCAATACCGCTGAGGCATTCAACTTACTCGATCCTCCAGGGATTGTATTTTGGACGACAACTGGCGTGAAAACGGTATCTTGCACGTTCTGGATGTCCTGAAATGGAAAGGCCAGAATATCGGGGATTGTGAGACACCTTTCAGGTATGTTTTCTGGCTCCAGTGGCAACATGAATTTCATTTCCAACGACCAGGTTCTGGTGGAGAGATACGCGGTTACAGGAACTACCAACGTTTCTCCCGCCATCGAACCCGCATGCAGATGGAAATGACAATGTATACCGATTTCCATATCCCAATCGTTTCGTGGCAATTCCGCACCACACAGATACATCTCTTATTTCTCTTACATCTCGGATCGTACCACTTGCTCGGGCGTCGCGGTCTATCATCGTCGGAATCCCCAGCATAGGACCAACAGATTCTGACTCTATGGTGGTTGACCAGGTACAGCTTCAAAATCAGACAATAGCGACAACGATCGAGGTTCGTGCCGATGGTCTCCTGCTTTATGTCACCGAGGCGAGCTACGAATCTGGCACAAGCCCTCTGAGTAGCTGGGTACCTATCGCAAAATACGAAGACGAACAAACTCCGGATGGGATGACCGGCGATTCCACAGGTGGCCCATTGGACGTCTTCCAAAGGTGCCTTGTTGTTTACCCTGTCCGCTGGCAACTCATGCGCCGTGATATAGGCTTGTCATGCGCCGAATGCGCCGGAAGTCCGCAATTCAACATGCAGAAATAGTTGCAAATTCGCCGTTAAACATGGATTCGTAGAAACATGAAGTCACCTCACTCTGTAGCCAAATCGTTAATACAACAGATCTCGCAGATCCAAAACTTCAAACAACTATCGTAAGAATCCGATATCAGTGGAGTGAAAATCGTTTCTAGAAAAAATGTTGATTTCGGTGTCTGTGCGGTTCAAATATCGACGTACGCGAATCGCAGCGCCCTTCAGTTGTAAAGCGGGGACAATGAGCAGAAAGAGCCCACTGACAATCCTAGACACAAGTTTAGAGAAAATTAAGTTGATTGTATTTCAACTTACGCGGCCTCCACGCCAAATACTTGTAAAGCACCGTGTTTCATGGCCCATGGAACTTGGAAGTACGCAACGGCGAAACCTATGGAAATCATTTCGGTTTGTTGGAACATGAGCTCATGAAACGCACCTCCGAGAGTTCGCGCCAAATTGATCAAAGCACTGACTTCGCCCTGACGAAAAAAAGTGATCAGAGCTTATGGAAACACAAAGACCATGCAACTAACTTGATGCTTCGGGAAGGAGTCGTTACAGTACGCGTCTTGTATCTGTGTTAACCAGGGAGGAAAAATTCAGAATTTGCAATGCAGACTCACAAACGCATGTCGTGTTGATCATAATCGCCATCTCTGCGAGCCCCCACCCCATGATAATCCCACCTGGGCTCAAGTGCTTCTGGAACGAGGCCCCGAGAGTGATGAAGCCACAGATGTACAGTGGGAGGGCAACATAACAAGCCCATAGCCGACTTTCAGCCTCGAATACACCATTGTTACGTTTGATGGACATGTTCATGATCCAATCGTTTAAGTATCGCCCGACAAGTTCTCCCAGGATGACTGCTACCTGTATTGATTTATTTATTTTAGACCGTGATGGAGGACGTCGAATGCAATAGTTACAATGGGTGTTCCGTATACCCCGGCGATGGCGAATTGCGACCACATGAATCTGGAGATTCAACCATCAGCATTGAAAAGCTGTCAAAATAGAATTCATCTGACCCAACAGGAGGAGGGCTTCCAAGGAAAACTGCGTTCGTAACCTAATTGCCTGTGAGTCGAATGTGTTTGCACATGATCGTATTTCGGACATTTATGCCTATTCCAAAACCGAAAAGTAGGGCCTGAGGCAGGCTTTGATGAGAGACTGAACACAATTGAATCAATAGATGAGTTACCTCGAACCACAAATGGCGAGTATGTGCGGACGCCAAACAACATTGAATGGTGACAGGAACGATTCCGTCCAAGAAACACGATATTTCTGCATCTTGAGGCCGGTCAAACCCACCAGTGACTCGATTCGGTAGCGCAGTCCCGTAGTAGGTCGCCCGGGTATCGGCTTAACGGTGCGATCGTACATCCTGATTGAAACTGTGAGACTCTTGCTCGTCGGCATAGATGCGGCGTATGCAATGCGCACGTTTCTTCCATGAACAAAGCGATCAGGACCACCACGACGGCTCCATACAAAGAACCAATTCCGTACGCCCACCGCCAGGTTGTTCTGGCGACTAAGAAGCCAAAGGCGAAAAGGAGAGATAAACGGAGATACGATGAAACCTGTATATACAGATAAGAAATCACCATCAGCATGTGCGAAGAAACAGACCATGGTCCAGAAGTTGAGCTAGAATGAATGGTTAGCACGTCAGAGATAAAGCGACAGGCTCGAACGGACCATGCGAGCTTGGAGATGGAAAGGATACAAGTCAGTGACCACGTAGAGACCCTTCGAGGTCGAAGTTGAGATAAATCGGACTATAAACTAGAGCGGACACTCACAGTGACTTGAGGAGCAGTTCTAGACAT